>PVIJ01004194.1:0-121415 GCA_004024925.1 Scalopus aquaticus | reverse complement strand
ATTAAAGCCACATATCTATGAACAACTAATCTTTGACAAAGGAGCAAAGAAAATGCAGTGGAACAAGGACAGTCTATTCAATAAATGGTGCTGGGAAAACTGGACAGCCACATGCAAAAAATGAAGCTAGACTACTACCTCACACCCTGCACAAAAGTCAACTCAAAATGGATAAAAGACCTGGATGTAAGACCTGAAATCATAAAATGTATAGAAGAAAATATAGGCAAAACTCTACACGACATACATCTCAGCAAAATCTTGAAAGACACATCCCTCAAAGCAAAGGAAGTGAAAGACAAGATAAACAGATGGGATTACATCAAAATAAAAAGCTTCTGTAAAGCAAAAGAGACATTAACCAAAACTAACAGTCACCCTGCCAACTGGGAAAAGATCTTTGCACACAATACATCTGATAAAGGACTGATAACAAAAATTTACAAGGAACTCACACAACTCAACAAAAAAAAGCCAATAACTCAATCAAAAAATGGGCAGAAGAGCTCAAAAGGCACTTCTCCAAAGAAGAAAAGCAAATGGCCAACAGATACATGAAAAAAATGCTCAACAACACTTATAATCAAGGAAATGCAAATCAAAACCACTATGAGATACCACCTAACACCTGTGAGGATGGCACGCATTGAAAACACAGGCAACAACAAATGCTGGAAAGGATGTGGAGAAAAAGGAACTCTTCTACACTGCTGGTGGGAATGTGAACTGGTCCAACCACTATGGAAAGCTGTATAGCGATTCCTCAAACTGCTAAACATAGAGCTTCCATATGACCCAGCAATCCCACTTTTGGGAATTTACCCAAAGGATACAAAAACACTAATCCGAAAGGATACAAGCACCCGTATGTTCATTGCGACACTATTCACAATAGCAAAGGTATGGAAGCAACCCAGATGTCCAAAAATAGATGAATGGATCAAGAAGATGTGGTACATATACACAATGGAATACTATTCAACATTCAAAGAAGATAAACACATGCAATTTGCAGCGACATGGATGGAATTAGAGGGGATCATACTCAGTGAAATAAGCCAGAAAGAAAGAGAAAAATATCGAATGGTTTCACTTATAACAGTACTATAAGGAAACCAAATAGGAGAGAGACAATCAGCGGGGGAGGGGGTGGGGGGGGAGGTGGAGGGAGGGAAGGAAAAGCGCACAAAATGGAATAGAAAAGAACACAAGGGACCATGGAGATGGATCACGGGTGAATTGGTGGTGGGCTACCCAAGGGGAATACAAAATGTAAAAGACATAAATAACAATAAAAATAAATGTTAAAAAAAAAAGATTACAAACATAGCTTAAGAATTCAGGTTAAAAAAAAAACGGTACTGGTGAGTGACAGAAAGAGTTGAAATTGAGGGAAGGGAAGTTACAGTTTGGGACTAAGAGAGTGTCAGGAATATATCCATTTGCAATTATTCAAAAACATTTTGTAAATGGCATTTGAAGCATGATTTAATCAGTCTACCTTTTATTTCATGGAATTTATCTCACAAAATCAGGAAAAATCCCTTCTGGAAGAAAGTTAGTTTACAATCTTGCAGGCCATGTAAGTACTAAACATGAATTATTAAAAGCACAAGTCAGTGAAAACTAAGTGCCACAGATGAGAGAGATAAATAGACAGACAGACAGATAATACATACATACATGCATATACTTGGAGTGATTAGGGAAATTTTAATGGAAGGAGTACTATTTATGGACTAGGAGCTATTGTTCTGGGGCTATTTTATTTTCCTGCTCTTTGAAATTTAGTTGCTCCTTAATCAATTTCTATAACCAAAGTCCTAGCCATGCTTCCAGGCAAGAAATCAGCCCTTGCAATAGAGCTGACAGATCTGGTTGTGACCTTGCTGCAGATGGTAAAGAGTCTGCCTCCCAGGCAGTCATCCTGCTCCCAAAACTTACCTAGACCCTTCCCCATCTTCTGCGTTAAGGTCACATTCCCTGCTCTTGCCTTTTTCAGCCCTTTGATGCCCTAGCTCCTCACTGCAGCTCCAGATTCTGTTCCAAACTCACCACTTTATTGATCGCCAGCCCTTCCTCCCCTCTATCCTCACCAGACTCGTCATTACATGCCCTTTTGGATATATTCTTCTGCTAAGAGACATTCCTGTCACTAGCATATTCCCCATGGATTCATATCAATGGTCTAGCCCGTTATAGACTGGGAAGAAGATTGAGCCTTATCAGATATACCTGTGATTATTCTGTTGTCAAATAATTACTTATGGGCTCCCACTGCTTATCCAGATTTTCCAACAAGTTATTAGCAAGAAAGATAAGATCCCACCCTTCATAGAAATCATAAATCAGTGAAAGAAAGAAATAAGCAAGTAAACTAATGCTAAATAAGATAATATCATAGCCTTATAACTAACATAAATAACTGGTATGAATAAATACCAGTTAATGATAAAAGACTGAATATATGAGGGTTTTTTTCTCTGTATAATATCCTAAACATTTTCTGTGGATTACCTCATATTTAGAACAGTAAGTTCCATACGGGTTGTTCTAGGGAAAATAATAACCAAATACTTTTAACAATTATTATCCCTATTTTTGATGAGGAAACTGAGATGATGAATGTTAAGGAACTTCATCCAAGCACTCAAGTTGCTAAGTGTTGAGACCAGGTTTGAAACAGGCAGTCTGACTCTAGAAACTATACACGTCACTGTGTTGGAAAGGATATGTTTGAAATGAAACCTCAGTGAAACATAGCAGAGAATGCAAATGGCAAATTATCAAGTGGTATCTCTCTTGGCAACTACAACACTCAAGGAAACCCCTAAATTTATGTACATTGAGACTCCTTGTCTCTTGCAAGACTGCTGAAGCACCTTATCCAAATTAGATTAATTATAAACTTGGCAAGTCTTGGGGTCCCAGATATCTCCTTCCATCAGAGCATAGGGTAAGGTTCCCATTAAGAAGAAAAATTTCCTGCATCTCCTCCCTTCCTGACAGGGCTCGGGGGCAGCTGCCCTGGGGATCTTCTCCCCACTTTTCCTCAAAATAGGTGAAGTGAAAACATAATGTGCCTCTTAATTATTTTCTTATTTCAGTTAGATATCTTTATTCCATCAAATTTGGGGGGACAAAAGCAATACAAAGAAAAAAAACTTATGGGTTAAACTCATACAGTACATTTTACCTATATTATATAACTTATTTGCTTAACATTGCATTTTCCATATGCTAGCACTTTTATTTATATATTTATTTTGCTTTTTTTAAATTGAGGTAACATTGGTTTCCAACATTGTTTGTGATTTAGAGGTATTGAATCTCCCCCTTCAAGTGTTGCTACCATAGTGGGTCCACCACCAAGATACCCACAGAACTCTGTCAGCCCACTGGTCATAACATATTTTAAAGCTGCACAGTGTTCCATGATGTAAGTACAGAACAAGGTATATATAACTCAATTTTGTACTAATACAAACAACAAAGAAGTGGACATTTTGATGCATAAAACTCTTGCTGTATTTCAGATTATTTTCTTAAGATAAATTCCCAAAGTTAGGATTTTCAGGTCAAAATACATGAAAGCCATAAGATTGTAAATGCATGTTGTCAAAATGCTTTCCAGAGAGATTATGCAAATCTAGATTCCCGCCAGACTGTAGGAATCTGTCATTACTAGAACTGGAGGTCTAGAAAGGGAACTGGACAGCTCTGTAGAAAGTTTACTCTGGCAATTAATTTTCTCCAGTCCATCTTGAAGTGCCTCTCATAGAGGTTTCATTTAGATCTTGGAACTAAACTGACAAGGAGGTTGGCTGAACAGCAATAGGGAGACCTGGAGAAGGGGCAGCCTCAGTCCACCCAGGGCATCTGCACAAGAACATGGATCTCTGAGGTCTGGAGAAATATGTGCACAAAAAGAAACACAGGAAGCAAAACGTAACCAATGGCCGATAATACCAATAAAAATAAATCTCTGGATTATAGACATTTTCCCCCAAATAATTTATTATTTTACCTCAGGGTAGTTTGACTCCTGCCATCAAGTTGTTTTCAGTTATTTTCCATCTATAAATCCTCTGCTAGGTGTGCTTCTTCTCTGAGCCCTGGCCCAAAGGAGCAGTGGTTAAGCCGGGGGATGAGAATGATCTTAGGGATGGTGGCTTTTAGTCCCTGTTGAAGATTTTCTTTAATTCGCTAATGCTGCACAGATCCACATAAGATTTAGAAAAGACTAGGAATATAAAGCTATGTTCATTGAAGTAAACATCTTTATTTATTTTTCCCTTGGCAGCAAGACAAGTATATTTAATAACTACAAAATTTGCTATTAACCTTGAGATTAAGGACACCTGAAGACATCTCCTTTGCTAGTTCTTTGAATTAGCCAAGGGCAAATCAGGGATTTTGCCAAACAAGGCAATGGAAAAAAATCTAATGGGAAATAATAAGGTTGTGCATGAGTCAAATGAAAACCATCCCATTGTCCTCATAAGTGATTTAGAAAATGAAATAAAATAGTTACTGCTGCTTCAAGCCATGACAAGCTCTCAGAAATTTCAGAAGGCAAAATGCCAGAACCTTAATCAGTCACTAGGGGAAGCAGGGAGTGCTAGAGAAAAAGCAGGAACCAGTGACCCTGAAAGAAGCAGACAACTAGGCACTGGGAGGGGAAGAAGAATGCAAGATCTTCTGACCAATCCCCCTGCCTCCAGGAAGAGCCAAATTCTCAAAAGAAAGGAAGTTCCCAGCTAATGCCGGCTGGGCCGAAATTACCCCAGCGAAGGCCCACCCAGGAGGAGAGTTCTTTCCGAAATCTGGGGCCAGGAAAGAAGGCTTTTTTTGTGGCAGTCTGTAGGTCCACTGTCCCCAGGTGGCCACATGGCTTATGTGGAATTGGACAAAGTGATATATTTTTTTTAAGATTTTATTTTTATATACAAGCTGGGGTGCAGGCCAGAGGTGGGGGGTGGTGAGAGGGTTCACCAGAGACAGAGCAGGGAGCAGAACAGGCATATGGACGGAAATACACTGCGGAGGGGAGCAGCAGGCAAGGCAGGAGAGGTCTGCTGCGCCATGTGGGTATCTCCCCAGCCCAGTATCGAACTTGTGCCATAGCCACTGACAGCTCCACAGCGCTGAGCTTAACCCATTGTGCCACCGGGGAGGCCCCATGGACAAAGTGATATTTTAACTTTCCTTCTAATGAAAACAGGTCATGAAAATATTATTTTTTTAATTTTATTGTATTTCATTTATATCCTTTACATTATTATGTACTCCCCCCCTCCCTCCCGTAGGTTACCCACCACCAATCCACCCGTGAGCCATCATCATAGTCCCTTGTGCTCTTTTCTCCCCTATTTTGGTCCCTCTTCTTCCCCTGGTCCTGCAGAATGTCTCTTATTTGTGGTTGCCGGCTAGCTTTTGTTTTTGTTTTGTGTTTGTGTGCTATTTTCTTCTTTTGATTTCTCGTTTGGCTTTCTTATATTCCTCCTATCCCCTTTTCAAGGTTAGACTCTGAGTTTTGACTTCGATATTTCAAAGCTTTGATAATTGGTGGTAAGGACAAAAGGGCTATTCGAATATTGCCAGAAACCATCCTCCACCCCATGCCACGCCTTTGACTGGGAAGGTAGAACAGAAATTCTCAACAGAGCAGCCTTTTTAGTTGCTTCAATGAATCCTCTTGGTCAATTAAGTTCTCATCATCCTTGGTATTACCAATGGGCTTCAATAAATTCATCCAGATGCAAGATTTTCCTCTGATGATGTTGTGTTTTGTTTAATAATGTGCCATGGGGGATGGGGTTCTATAGAAAACTCACCCCACAGTGCTAGCTGGAGGTCTGGAATTTCAGTGGAGCACATCTGGGAGCCCTCATCCCCAAAATGGTATTTAGAAGATCTGAGGAGAGGAGCTGGACTGGAAGTCAGTGTTGATAGAGAGGTGAAGAGATGAGAGAGGTTTGAACAAGCCCAGAGACTAGCTGGGACAGGGATCAAACAAAAGAAGTTAGAGAAAATAGAAGGAATCTCTGACAGCTTGGGATATTTGACATCATGGTTTTCCTGGACTTTATCCTTTTTAATTGTATTGGATTTTCATCGCAGGCAATTTGTGGGAAAATGGTAATATCTCCCCAATTCAGATACTGCTGGCTCAGAATGAATGATGCCTGAAGGCCAATGTAATGTTCAAAGCTAGCCCTTGGGAAATCATTAGATCTCCTTTGTGTCAAACTGCAATTCCACTGAAAGTCATGTATTTCTTAAGGAATCATGAATTCCTAAAAATGGACTGCTTAAAGAGTCAAGAATGCTTATTACATGCTTTCATAGGATTCACATAGTCTTTTATGAAGAGTAGTTATTTTGTTTTCTTATTTTACAAAATAGCATACACATTAGGACCTATTTAAAACTCACCTAGTGGCTACTAACCTAGAAGAATACCCATTTCAAAAATAAATCATCCCATCCCATCCCAACTTTATTTCAACCTCTTTTGCCTACTACAGTCCAATTTTAGAACATCCTAAATATTCTTAAACAAATAAAATCTTAAAAGATTGTGGGCAATCTTCATTTTTAATTGTACACTTTATGCAAACTAATATTGTCTGACAAAGCTAGCTATTGACTTCATTCCTGCAGACATTTCTTTTCACATTGTCTCAGATACTTCTTCCAAACCTGAAAAGTCTGAATTAGCCATAATAGTTTTTATGGCAATGTGTGTCTAGGGCAAGTGAAAAATAGTGAATTTAGAATCTCACAGACCTGCATTCCAATCTCAACTCTACCTTTCATCAGATATGGACTGCAGGTACCCCACTGCACCTAGGGGAGATTAATTAATGAGAAAATCCATGGGAAAGCAGAAAGTGCTATAGAGATCTAGGTGCTTACCACTACCTACATGCAATAGCCAATAGACTTGTTTATGAACCATAGTAGCATTTTGCTGGTTCTATTGTATAATAATGTAATTATGTAATAATAAGTTACATATTTAGCTTATTATATGTCAGACTCAGAAATCTGTTTGTCACATGTGCCTTCAGTCAATTAGTCCTCTGTGCCAGGGCAGTCTCCTTGATTCTGTTCCCGCATACCACATGTGGACAAATTGTTCTTAATATTGTAGTGCACAATTATCTCTCACCAAACTCCCTCCACAGTGCACAATGCAGTATTTGAGACTCTGGGGCTTCTTACTTTATTTGCTCTCCTTCCCCCAACCATGTCTTCTAGTTCTTATCATTTTCATTGTCTGAACAATAATGTTTCAAGTATTCTTTTCAATTTCTAAAAGTTAATTCTGTGTTAAGAGGAGTTCTATTCCTGGCTTTTCACAGTTGGAGCTATCACTCAAACAAGGAACCTTATTTGTCTTTCCACTCAACTCAACACCAGTGCATTGAGTTGCTCAACAAATGCACTTGTTTGTAACCATTAATTTGCAAACGTAAGTGCCTCTTCTTGGAGGCATGACTGAAGTTCCTCATCTTTGGATTGTACTTGAGTTACCCAACACAGACAAGGAGGCATCTCCAGATGTAACTGAAACTCTGAGCTGTTCCCTAACCAGAGTAGGCGGTAAGACTTTGTTAAGAAAATTTGTGAAAGATGTTTAAATAGACCAAAAAGATTCCTGAGCACCTTTTCAATAGAAAACTAGTTACTTTGCGGTGCACCTGATTCTATGAGCTTTGTGTTTTTTACTGTCTTTGATCCATTTTCAACTCTGTACATTTTAGAAAATTGATATTAATGCAAATTATTCATAGAAATGAAAGTGAGCTTTGTCCTGTGGATGTGAAATTGATGTAGCCTTGTTTCTATGTCATAGCCAATTTGGCATGTACGATCCAAATTCATTTCAGCATCCCTGACCGCCTAGGTATGCACTGATATTTTGATACTCCTTTTAGTGAACTTTTAACAACTTACTAGTTGTCTCATTAATTAATAAAGCAAATAAAATCTTTGACACTGGTTAGTATAAACGTTAGGGCTTGTTGGGCCTCCCTGGCAGTGCAACGGGTTAAAGCACAGCACTATGAAGCTATCCAGAGCCACTGCAGCATGAGTTTGATACCTGGCCAGGGAGATTCCCACATGGTGCAGCAGATCTCTCCTGCTTCACCCGCTGCTCCCCTCAGCAGTGTACTTCAGTCAATCTGCCTGTTGTGCTCCCCACTTTGTCTTTGGCGAATCCTCTCACTACCCCATACCTCTGGTCTACACCCCAGCTTGTATGCATAAATAAATAAATCTTCAAAAAAAAAAGTTAGGGCTTGTCTTATTTTCAAAGATAAATAATTTAATAATTTTATTTAGCATTTTTCCTCAGGACGTCCAATTCTACTTCAGAACACACACTCTAGACTCTCTAAAGTTTCTTGATGTTGCCTCAACTATTATACTCAACTGGCTTATCTCTTAGTCAGGTCTGCAAATACACTGTAGGGAAAATTTTACACTGCCTTAATGAACTCATCTACACATAGCTTATTTCTCAAGTCATCTGTTTAAATTTCTTCTTTTGTTGGTCTGAAATATCCAAATAAGCACATTTAATGTTTCTCCCATTCTGTTATTATCACTTCGATATTTAGATGGTTAATTGATATTTCTAGAAAGATTTTCATCATCCAATTTTATGGGAAGGAGTCAAAAACTAGGGAAATTTCAGTGAGATAAGTCCATGTGACTATTTATTAGGAAAGCAATACACCTAATTGAATGATTAACCAGGTACATGAAAAGGAGAAGTTGTTGCTGGAGTAAGAAGTTATTTTTAGATAGAAATTCACTATTTTCCACCTGTTCTTGTAGTCTTAAAGTGTTTCTGCTTATACTTGGCTGAGAAACTGAATGAACCTAAATTGTTTTGTGTGGTATCCAATACCTTCTATAATATTGGCCCCAAATTAGCAGTATAACTTCATCACTAACTACTCTGCTACCAGGATCTTGTGATATAATAAAATTGAACTTCTCACTGTTCTCAAATCTGCCTTGCATTTTCTCCACTCCTCTGCTTTTATACAGGTGTGACTTTGCCTGGAATACCTTCCAACACCTTGTGACCATTTTGGCTACAGAACTCCAACAAATTCTTCAGCCATTTAAAAACCCTTTTATAAAGTCTTGCATTAGACCAGTCTCCCAGAATATGTCATTGTCTATCTTTTCATCTCTAGATATGATATAGTTTACAATGTTTATTTCATGTACTACATATTACCATTGTGTATTTAAGGAGCCCAGTCTTCCAAATATGAGACAATGTCTTTGACAAAACAGACAATCTTATCTGTCCATTCCTCGAAGAGCTAAAAACATTTTTTAAACAAAGGAGACTTTCAAAAAAACTGTCTTGAATCAATGAATGAATAAATGAACAAATGGACATATCCATAACATTTGTTGTTGCAATTATCTCCACCAGATGTTAAGGAGCAAATTTAGACCGTTACTAGAATTTCACAGATTGAGAGAAACTTCAAAGTCTTTCTCCAAAGAAATTTATGCTCAAGATCCAGGCTTGCTTGTTCCTGGGAGTTTAGCCACATAGAGCTTCTTCATCATTTCTATTTTTCTGTTTTAGTGCTGCTAGTAAGCATACAAATCTTCAATGATTTTGCATAGGGTTTTCAAAAGATGTGCTTTCGAAAGGAACATGCTCCTTTGTTGACCTTGCCCAGTAAGGCAGCAGTGGGGGGAATATTCCAGGTACAAACACAGCAGGCTCCAGCAGCTCCAGCCCTACACATTCTGCACTGAGGGCTAGTGGTTTATAAAATGAGGTACAGAATGTAGGAAGGATAACACTAGAACATTAAGAATGAGTTGTGCTTTTCAGGCCATATGATGAATGGGTGGGTCTACTTCTCAGTCAGGTTATTTATTTTTCAATAAGGTTTCCTGAAAGAACTAAAATATTTGCAATGAAGGAGACCTTATTTGATTCTCCTTACTGGAATAAAATGCTTTAAGGTTGCATGTCAGGCTCCTTTTAACCACAGTTGTAACCAGGGAACAGACGCCTCACATGGATGCCTGCTCGGCCAGCAGAGCAGTAGCACTTTCATAATTCTATGAGCCGGGGCTCCCCCTGGCCCTGGGAGTGCACCTCAATTTCATGATCACCTCTGTCCTATTTGACTTAGAGTTTGAACTGTCTGCACCACAAGGGAATTTATTTACTAACATGTTTATCTGGTCTACTTAGAACAATAGCAGGTCCAGGTAACCTCACTAGCTGATACATGTGTCAGAGCTGTCACCCTGCAGAACGTGTCACAGAGAAGTTTGGCAATGCAGGTGACATTAACAGCTGCCAAAATCCACTTGGAAAAGCCATCTCCCTTCTTTTGCAGGAGTCTGAGCTTCACCGCAGCCCTCTTAACCACCCGCTCCCTTTCTCCCTTCTTCCTTCCCACCCAACTGGGGCAAATGTGTTGGCTCTCTGGCTTTCCAGGGAGCCAGACCAAGCAAGAAATACCCACTGCATGGGCTTCTGCAAGCTGTCTTCCTGATTTAGAAGACTCAAGGGGGAAACAAAAGCCATCTATAAAGGCCTTTTAATTTTTAACATAAGCTTTGACTTGAGTTGTAAAGTGTATCTCACTGGTCATCTTGGTCTGAAGTCCATTCCATTCCCTAAATTCATCAGCGAAACTGCCACAGCTGCCGAGACTTGGGCACCTGCAGGTACCCCCGAGAGGGACTCTGCAAACAGATGGTTTTATAGGCAGTGAGCCTAATGGCAAAAATTTCAAGATTTGTTTTTCAAATAAGTGCGTGTTAAGTTAAAAAAAAAAAAAACTTTACAATGTCAATAAGCCAGAGAACATTTCATTGGTTAAATGGAGCCTTATGAGAAATCTATCATATATCTTCTGATTTAGAAATGTAAAGAGAAACAGATTGGTTGAGATTTAAATAGGGGGCAGAAAGACAAGAAAGACCACAATCTTTAATGAATGTCATACCTGTGTTCAAATCAAGGACTCCTTCCAGCTGCTGTGTTTGTTTCTAATGAAGAAGCATGTCTTAATTTAGCAGTTAATCCTTAGAAATGGCTTTGGAGGCCAGAACATTTCTTAGGTTTAGCTAGTGTGTCTGCAGACTTTGTCTTAAATCTTAAAGGACTATAAAATCCAGTGCAGCCAGGACTGGATTAGAAATCAACAGAGCTGGGAGTGGGACCACATTCTGCTGATAGGTTGCTTTGAGGCCCTTGACTTCTACTGTTCATGCTATAGGAGTCATGTAGCTGGATAGTCACAGGGGACACTCTGTCCCCATAGTAGGTTGGTGCACGAACAGAGTAGGGACTGACATCTGGGCTCGGCCCGGATGGTTATCCCAATCATGGCTGTCAGCACAGAGGAGGAAGTGAGGTGGAACTTGCTGCCCCAGGACCATGGACAGCTTGGAAGAGGAACCCTGCGCTCCCAACTTGGCCATCCCCGGCAACACACAGGATTCCCAAGGATCATTTCTGCCATTTCCAAGAGCAAGGCATCACAACACTCTCCTCTCTCTACTCTACCCAAATGTAAATAGCTACTTATCTTGCAAATAAAATCCCCAATGGGAGATTTTGCCAAAAAGAAATCTCACTATTACTCAAGGAATTTTTTCCATTATATAAAAAAATCAGGCTATATTATGGAGTCAGATGGAAAACTTAGCTGCATTTCAGTGACAACGCAGGAGACTTCAAAAACATTTACATCTTACGGAGACCTTGAAGCTGGATGTAGATCTAAGTTGGACAGCAGGCAAAGGGCCAGGTTTAGGTTGCAGAATGCCCAGGAAGCAGATATCAGCATTTCCAAACAGTCCCTGAATTCTCGGTCCCATGCGTCTGTATTTACATCTTTAATAGGGTAAAGATGTGCTCGGTCACACATCTGGGGTGCCGTGTGTGCACTTTTTGAAAGGCAGGTAGAAAGAGCATGGAAACTGGACAGTGATCTGGTCTCTGCCCCGCCAGCCGATCACCTCAAGCAAATCTCTTAACCCTTAAGATTTCTCATCTCTAAGGTGATTTCACTACTCTGCAAATCGACATTAGTACACACGCATCTTTCATACCCAGAATCCCCTGAAAAGGCAGGTGTGGTGCAGATTGGTTTGATGGTTGAGACCTGATGACGTTTATAGCAGAACAGACACAAACTACTCACTGGTGACTTCTTAGATTAGATTCCTGGACACAATGCTCTAGGTGATAAGACTCCAGTAGTTTATCCTACGAAGCTGAATGCTGAATGCTGGACTGAGGAAGTTTCTCCTCTCCTCTGAGGTGTGCTTCTTCCCTCCAACACCTACCAGTTCCTCAGAGAACCCCATCTCCATACAGCGGTCATAACAGGGCTCCTTCGATGATGTTACCCTTCTGCCCCTATGGGGCCATGACTGATTTTCTGGTGGATGTAGCTCAGAGCAGCCTCTCATCTGAAAGCCTTTGAAGTGTTCTGTGTTGTCACTGATGCAACATTTTCCATTTGACCCTAGAGATCCTGAATTTTAAAACAAAAATTTCAAGATGGAAAAACTCACAGTAATATTTTTTTTCCAGCAAAATGGTCCACATTTCTGCTAGTTACTTCTTCCTCACCATCCCTTTGATAGCCCCATTAGGAATTACTTCCCCAAATGATATCTCTCCTTGAGAACACTGCAGTTCAGTAAACACCTTTAAAGCCCAGGTTCTAGAAAATACTACAGTTAGGTCTGGGAACAGCTGTGTGGGCCATACTTTTCAACAGCCACACTCCCTCCACCCACTGGAGCCTGATCCCTGGGCACCGAGTCTCCCAGACGCAATCTACAGTTTAGGGGCGACCTCCGTGCTTCAGTCCACCTTCTCCCAGCTGGGTCGGACACAGGGAATGGCCTTCGTGTGAAACATGGCTGACCCCTGAGAAGGAGGTTTCTGGCCCAGCTCTGCTCATAGGTGAGGTTCCTGGGTGAACTCCAGTTTTGTACAACTAACTCTCCATTCCCCGGGCAGACACTGGAGATTCACCAAATGCAAATGTGCTGTTGTCAAAGGGTCAGAATGGAGGGCACTCAGTCCTGCCCAGTGCCATGGCAGAAAAAAACAAAAACAACCAAGTTCAACAGCTCCCCAAGCAGGAGTCACTGTGGTCTCCTCGCATACAAAACTCTCCAGAAGAGCCAAGCGCCAGCGCACCTCTGTCTGCCACCGAGGCCCCGGTGCAGCCTCTGCTTGCGCGCGGCATCGCCAGCGCATGTGTGAGGGAGGCGGGGCGGGGTGGCTAATGTGAAACATAAAAAAGTGCAGCTGAAACACAGAGTCGCAACTGCAAATGTCCCTTAACCAACACCAGGCCTCATCTGCTCGTAGTGTTTGAAGTCTGCAGACAGAGGCCTGTGCCATCGCCCTCTGATTTCGCATGCTGGAGCTCATCAGCTGCGGAATGCCGAGAGATGGAGCCTGAGGCTAGCGGCTGCTGTCAGGAACCAAAATCAGGGCCGTGGACGGGAGGTGTGTGCCCTGGACAACCCAGCTGTCTCCCAGGGTAGAAGCAACTCCCAGGGAGAAGCAGGGCAGCTCAGGGAGGCCTGGGACAGGCCTGGGGCAGGTCTGATCCTCACTCAGAGGAGGTACAGTTGGGAGGGGAAGCGGTGGTGCCTTGGGGGCGGGGCGAGGCAAGAGCAGCTGGATCAGCAACTTCTCCAGAAAGGGGCGTTACCTGGGGCGACTGAGAGAAGCTTGCGAACTTGGAGATTGACTGGACATCCTCGACTTCCACCAGAGTGCTCTCTGGAGGGGGGGGTGTTTGTACATTGTCCTCTGGTTCAGATAATACACCACCTTGACCTTTTTGTATTACCAGAACGTCAGGTGTTCCATTAGCCAAAGGAGACTCAACAACTGAAAATTCAGGGCATACCGAAGTTACTGGTAATTAACTTGAGAGTTTGGCTCAAACCCCTATGCTGGAACACTCCAACAACCACAGATGTTCCTCTGCCTCTTCTGCATGAACTCTGAGTGTTTCTGGATCTAACTTGTTTTCATTTGCTGTTCAATGACAAGACACATTCAGATTTGAATGTGTCTGTATAAATTATAGACTGATAGAGGTTTCTCCATGTTCAGGAAAATTCATTACTAAGCAAATCCAGAAAAAATAAATGTCATAATTATTCCAAACTGTGTGACTGTGAGAATGAATATGTTCCCCCAAAATGAAAAGGTCATTTGAGTCTAAAGACTGAAACTGGCACATGCATTAATCACACTTAAAGTTTATTAAGAGCCACTTACACACAGGAGGCCTCAGTCCTTGAAAAAGTGGGCAGGATTCAGGATTCACACCTCCCGCCCTGACAAGGGTCTTCTAATATCCCACTGAGGCATAATATTTAACTAACGAGCAAGAACTTGTGTGAAACTGCTGATGTCAGGTGTCCAGGGTGCATATTATGTGTGTCTTTGTAACATTAGTAAACTTGTGTATGATTCATACACAAGCTAAGTAGATGTAGAAAGCAATAGGGAGTTTGACTATCTTCTCACAGTAGGGTAACTTTGGATCACCAGCCCAAGACCAGTGCTGATGCAAGATGGAGACATTTGGTTTTCCTACACAAAACATCTAGTCCTTACTTAACATTCTGAATTATCAAATGAAGTCGAGGGAGAGATTCTTTCATCTTCATCCATTATTGCATGCATTTATTCAATAAGTATTTATTGCCCTACTATGTGTCAGTCCTGTTCTAGTTGCTGGGAAAGGACTGCTTAAAGGCAGATTCCAGGAGAGTGCTATATTTTCCAACAACTGGAAACTCAGCTCATTTTCTTGAAGCAATTGTCAACAAATTATTTGGTAATACATATGCTTCCACCAGCAACTCACCTCCTGAAGAAAGTTTGACAAATGATCCTTTTTTTTGGGGGGGGGGGGCTTTCCATCTACAATATAAATTAAGGACTTCTAGTCCTAACAAGATGATGTAGATTTATTTCTCTCCATTCACACAGCTAAGTACAATAATAAGCCTTGGAAACAAATTCATAAGGCAACCAAAAAAGAACTCAGGAAGGTAAAAAAGGGAAGAGAAACTAGTGAGAGATTCTAACAGTGGGCTGTTCATGAATTTGGAGATATAGTGTCTTGGAATATAGTATATGGGAATATAGTCAAGATCTCAGTTTCCTCAAATTGATATATGGGTCTAATGTCATTCCTGTCAAAAACCCAGCAAATTTTTTATAGACACAGACTAGTTTATATAAAATTTGTATGGAAAGTCACCGACCTTAGAAAAGCAAAAACAATCTTGAGAAAGAATGAATTATGGGAAATCACACTGCCTGATATTAAGGTTTATTCTATAGATCAATAATTAAGATAGTATAATATTGGCAAAAGTATGTGATATATATATATATATCAATAAAACATAAGAGAGAACACAAAAATAGACCTATATCAACATGTCCCACTGATTTTGACAAATGTGCACAAGCAATGCAATGGAGGGAAATTTACTTTTCAACAAGTGGCACAGATGGTGCTGGAACAATTGGACATTCAGAGGTTGAAAAACAACTTCACCCTAAACCTCACACCTTACACAAAAATTAACCCAAAATGGATCATAGACAGAAATGTAAAACTGCAAAATTTTAGTGGGAGAAACATAGGAGAAAATATTCAGAACCAAAGGTTCGGCAAAGAGTATATTTGACAATCAAAGCATGATCCATAAAAGGAAAAATTGATAAGCTATACAGCATCAGATTCAAAATGTCTCTATCAAAGGTCCTTAAAAGAGAATTAAAAAGCTCCAGGCCGGAATCAAATATTTGCAAACTGTGTCTGTCAAAGGAGAAATGTCTTAGCTCCCCTTCCCAACCAGCCCACCTTCTCATCCCCCAATCTCATCACCCTCTGGGCTCACCCTCTATCCCACCCGTTGCTGTAGACACACAACAGGTTTAAAAGACTGTTTCACAACAAGAATGGCAACCATTAAAAAACAGAAAACAACAAATGTTGATGAGGATGTGGAGAAAAGGGAACGCTCCTACACTGTTGGTGGGACTGCAGACTGATCCAACCTCTAATGGAAAGCTGTATGGCGGTTTCTCAAACAACTGAAAATGGAGCTTCCATATGACCCAGCAATTCCACTTCTAGGAATATACCCAAAGGACACAAAAACAATAATCCAAAAGGTTACATGCATGCCTGTGTTTATTGCAGCACTATTTACAATAGCTAAAACATGGAAACAACCCAAATGTCCAAAAATTGATGACTGGATCAAAAAGATGTGGTACATGTGTACAATGTACTGCTGAGTACTATTCAGCAATCAAAAATGATTAACACAATTCTCAGCAACTTGGATGGAGCTAGAAGGGATCATGTTCATCGAAATAAACCAGAAGGAAAAAGAAAAATACTGAATGGTATCACTTACAGGAGGAAAATAAGAGAGCCAAATGAGAAATCAGAAGGAGAAAATAGCACACAAAACATAAACAAAAGCAAAAACTAGCAGCAACCACAAATAAGAGACATTCTACAGGGGAAGGGAAGAAGAGAGACCAAAATAGGGGAGAAAAGAGCACAAGGGACTGTGGTGATGGTTCACGGGTGAACTGGTGGTGGAAAACCTATGGGGGATGCGCAATAATGTAAAGGATATAAATTAAATTTAAAAATAGCAAAAAAAAAAGAGAGACTGTTTTACATGAGTTTAGGGGAAATCTGCCATACAACTCCAATTTAAGTAGATGAATTAGAGTGAGAAGGGCCAACAAATTTCATCTGTTTTTATAGACTAAATAGGAGCCAGAACAAAAGCAGCCAGACCAGACCCAGTGGATCCTGCAGAGTTACACTCCCTGTCAGAACTGCGTCAGGTCACTGCAGAGCAAGCACCGAGACCTCGGAAGTATCTGCTGCACTTCTAGAAGCCTGGCTGCTGAGAAATGGCCAACCGCAGAGACTGATTCCAACACCCACATGGAACATGGATGGTGAAGATTAAAGTAAAATCAATAAGGTGTGAGAAGCCCCTAAAAAATAAAATAGAACACTGCATAGAAACAGATCGTATTGCACTAGCCCTTGAGATTGTTCCAAAAAATAGGAGTGAGAATCACGGAGAGGCTTCAACATCTTTGCAGCAAAGTAGTTCCAGGGCCTCCAATATCCACGAGAGGAGAAAATGTGCATATGGCCAACCCAAATCAGAAAATTATCCTCGCTAGAACAAGGCTGTGACAGAGCAATTGACAATTTATGTGCTTGGTACTCAGTACTCATTTCAATATGAGTATTATCAGCAGAACATAGTAATGCCCACATATATCTCCAGTGGACGTGGAAGCCAGCCAGAGCAGAGGACAGGGAGAGAGCAAAGCTGTCCCAGAGAGGCCATACATGGCCATTGTCAGTATTGCCCCACTGAGCATCTCTGATCAATTAGGAATAACTCAAGGCCCCTGAGCGTCTTTGGTTCCCTGATGCTCTGTCTACAGGTTCTGAGTTGGCATTCAGTTTGGCACCAAGAGGAGGATGGTCATGTGCCCAATCAAGCAGAGGCCTCAGCAAACTCTTCTTTGGCAACATCCTGCCCAGCTGCCCCTACTTGCCCTCTCTATCAACATTCCTCCCCTATAAGCCCACAATGGCATTCTAATTCAGAGTAAGGTTTCACCAGAGGCAGAAGTGGTCCGGGTCACAAGATTTTATATATGTATATAGTGCATATACATATATATCTTCAGTATCCTGAAATTTTGTTTTGTATATTTGTGAAATTATTTTGCATTAAGTTGACATCCATGATTTTTGTAATGAGTTTAACTATTTACGAAGGGTATTTCTAAATTATTATAAATATTGATATTTTCAATACATCAGAATGGCTATTATAAAATAATGGAAAATAGTGTTGGTAAGGATGTAGAAAAATGAGAAACCTCATGCATTGCTGGTGATAATGTTTTATATTTCAGTCACTGTGAAACAGTTTGGTAGTTTCTCAAAAAGTTAAACAGAATCACTGTATTCTCCAGCAACCCACAATATCTAAAACAACCCAAAAACTCATCAAATCATCAAAGGATGAAGATGACTAGGTATTATAAAAGGATTTATATATATATATATGTATAGAGAGATAAATATATCTGTTATCTATATTTCTCTCTCTCTCTGTACATATATATATATATATGTATAGAGAGATAAATATATCTGTTATCTATATTTCTCTCTCTCTCTCTGTGTGTGTGTGTATATATATATATATATATATATATATATATATATATATTTAGTGTACAATTTTTCTTCCTAGGTATTTATTGAAAAACAAATGCCTACGTGAGCCTTTTAAAAGAATGTTTATAGTAGTAGCATTGAATCAGCCCAAATATCCACTAACTGATGAAAGGATATGTATCCATTCCATGGAATATAATACAGCAATAAAAAATAATAAAGCACAGCCATACATTGCTTTAAATAACAGGACACATTCTGAGAAATGCATTGTTACTCGATTCTACTGTGCAAAACTTCCAGAATTATGCAAACCTAAACGGCACAGCACACCAAACCCCTAGGCTATATGCCCAGCCTACTGGGACCACTGTCATATAGTCTGTTGTTGACCAAAACATCTTTTAATGTTTGTTACCATATGAAGAATCGCAAAATAATTATGCTGGGTGAAGAAATTCGGGCAAAACAATAATACATACTCTATGATCCCATTTATATGTAAATATTTTAAAAAAGCAAATCCTCTCATAAAAGGTGGTTCCTTGTTGCTGGGGATCAGGGTGGGTATCGACTGAATAGGACAGGGGGAAATTTTTTGATACCATGATCCTAGTCTATATATTGATGATAGTGATAGTCTATATACAAAGACTGAAATTCATTGAAACAAATACCTAAAAAAAAATAAACAAAACACAAATCACTTCTCTTTCTCTTGGGTCAGGTCAAGCACTCTGGACTCTAGTCTAGTAATGTTATTCCCATGAGCCTGAGGGAAGCCAATGCTTGGGTTTCCTCTTACCTACTCAAACTTCCCCGCCTGCATGATTTTCTCTAATTGCATGCAGTATTTCTCTGATCCTTTTACTTCCAAATGAGTACAGTAATCAAAAATATAGCAGCTTGGTTTTGACTTGGCTTCTGTTCAGTCTACCCTCTCAGGCTAGATCCCCCTACTGTTTCTTCAAAAACTCTGAGAAAGGGCCTCCTTGGTGGCACAGGAGTTAAAGTCTCAGTACTATCAAGCTATCAGCAGCCACTACAGCCTGAGTTTGATCCCCAGCCAGGGAGCTGACCCACATGGACAGCAGACCTCTCCTGTCTCGCCCACTGCTCCCCTCAGCAGTGTATTTCAGTAGATCTGCCTGTTCTGCTCCCCACTCTGTCTCTGGTGAATCCTCTCACCCCCTGCACCTCTGGCCTAGACCCCAGTTCTTGTATGCATAAATAAATAAAGTAAATCTTAAAAAAAAAAAAAACAAACCCTGAGAACAAAACAGACCATCCTGTCCATGCCAACTCTCAACTCCATAGCCCTTATATAATTTCTGTCATCAGAAACTAAGTTGTGAACACATTTCCTTAGCCAGGCTTAGCAACCAATGGAAAATGGCTTTCAATCCCTTTATATCAAGCTTGTCTAGCAAAGAGCAAATTGGAGGCCAAGGGAAAAGTAAGAAGGCTGAAGGAAGAAATAAAGAAAAGTTCATAACACAAAATTATCTAAAGCAATATATTATCCACTAGCACGAGTCCCAATACTTCTTTCAAGAACAGCCATAATAAACAACACTCTCTCTGAGGAGCGCAACACCTGCTACTGATTTTTTTTTTTCTCCCTTCAAATTGGAAATCATTGGTGGAATTCTACAAACAAGGAGGACGTTGGCTCTTGCTTTCAGCCAGCTGGGAAATGTGCTTTCAAGATGTGCGTGAGCACCCAGATGGCAGCCTGAACTGAGAGATGGGTGGGGGAGGAAGACCGGGAGAGGCAGACAAAAACTTGATGGAGAGAGGGACAGAGAAAGAAGCCTGGAAAGATGGAGGGAGGGAGGGAATAAAATCCAGATTCAGTTTCTCAGGCAACCCAGGCCATTTGCTTCCCTTGCTGGTTCTTGAATCACTGCTCCCATATTTTGGATTTAATAAAGCCCCAGTAAGCCTTTTGCCCCAAGCACCCTTTTGTGCTTAATTGTTAAACTCATAGGCAATTGAAGGAAATATGATCCATATGTTTCTGCTCATTTACACTTAAATCATCAGAATATGGTATTTTAACCCCAATTTGTCATTCACAGAAATTTTAGAGACTTAAATAAATCTCTGGGGACTTGTCCCAATCCTTCCTCCATTCCTTCGTGGTCCGCAAGTAAATGTGTACATTTGAATTCAAGAGTTGGGTAAGTATAGGGATTTGCAGGAAGTTTCAAAACAAAGTTTTCCTCCCTTTGTTGGTTCCCCTCCAACTCCAGGGAACCATCTTTCTCAGATTCCTCTGCTGGCTCTTCCTTCTGACTTGAATTCCTTTTTTTTTTCCTTTTTTTAAAAAAATATATATTTTGATCAGAGAGAGATGCTTCAAGGAAAAAGTGAAACTAAAGAAGGAGAAAGACCACTGACAGTCCTGCATCAATCAACATTAAGAATTTGAGGGGAAGAAAGCACCCACTGCTTTAATTACCATTACCATCTGCATTGATATCAAATTTATATCTGTGGTACTGACCTCTCCTCAAGCTTCCATCTTTATACTCTAGTTTCTATTTGATATCTGCACTTAGGAGTCATATAAGTACCTCAAATTTAGCTTTCCAAAATGACACATGTGGTATTACTTTTGCAACCTCCTGTGAGTCTATAAGTATTTCAAAATAAAAGGTTTAAAAATTGTGCTGAAATGAATGAAATATATGACTCCTCCCTGCCTGAAACATAGTCTTTTCTCCATCTTTTCCATCTCAGTAAAAAATACAACTTACACACAGTTGCAGTTTCAAAAAGTTATTCTAGTTGCCTTCTTTTTTCTCCCAATCCTTATCGAGTCCGTTAGCAAAGTCTGTTGATTGTGTCTTGCATTTGCCTCTTCCCTCTTGCCACCAGCACTATCCTACTCAATGTCATCATCCTTGTCTGCATCTATTAGTTTTTCTATTGATGTACACAAATCGCTACAAATTCAGCACTTTTAAGCAACACAAATTTGTTATATCCATTTGTGTAGGTCAGAAGTTCAGACATGATGTGACTAGATCCACTTGCTCTGGGTCTCTCCAGATTGAAATAACAATGAACCAGAACTGAATTTTCGGTGAGAGCTTAATGGGAGTTCTCTTCCAAGTTTGCTCAACTTGTTGACAGACTCCTGAGGTTGCAGGGATGATTATCCCCATTTTCTTTCTGGCATTAACTGGCGATCACTCTAATCAATTAGAGACAGGTCTCAGATCATAGCAACATGATCTCTCAGTAGGCCTCACACTTCTAATCTCTCTGACTTTAGAAAGGGTCCGAAACTTTGGAAGGGCTTACCTGATTAGGGCAGGCCCACCTGGACGGTCTCTGGTATAACTAACTCAAATTAAATATTTAAATAAGTTAACTTTGAGTGAACTTATCAGTAATCTAATCAGAGGAGTAATGTCCCATCACATATAAAAAGCAAGTAATTACACAGTGTATGGACATCAAGGGATAGAAATCTGGGGACCACCTCAGAGTTCTGCACCAGACAGATATGAAGCCTCCTAATTGGTCTTTCTACATTCAGTTTTTCCTTTATTACCATTCCCCATCCAAGATTAAATATGTATATTACATACTTTTGCTCTACCACTGGTTAACACACTCCAATGTTCTTCCCATTTTAGCAAGATGAGGCCCAACTTTCTTGACATGGCTTGTAAAGTCCTCTCTACCTGGCCTCTGCCCAAGGGAGATTTGCCACAAATCCAATAAGTTTAAAGCTCTGAGATGCTCACTTGCAAAAGTCCTTGAGAGAAATTATGATCACCACAAATATTCATGGAGGTTACAGATTATACACAGAAAGTACTCATGAGTACCGCAAGGACCCAGGGAGGTCGTAGATTGTACTACCTGAGGGGAGAAAGTGTCAATTTGGATCAGGAAATATTTCTATGTAGGCATTAGTAATAAATTGCCTGAAGCTTTCTCAGATAAAAGAAACCTAAATATCCAAAGCCTGGGTAATTTTATACTTTCTTGTTTTAATAAATATGTATGGACTCATATCATCCAGGTAGCTAAATAAAACGTCCCTCACACACATCCAGCCCGCCACAGTAATTTGTATGCATCTGACAAAGCAGATTCCATGTTCTAAAGAGACAATTTTGACAAAATAACAGAGACATAAAAGGACAGCAAGAAATGCTATATAAAATAGTCCCCCCTTTCCATCCTCACCTTACCCATCTGTTCTTGTTAGCATAAACATTGCCCTTGGCTTACAGCCTTAGACTACGGGAAGTGAGTCTTCCCCAGGTTCTTTCTGTCCACATGCACCTTCAAGTAACCAGGCTTCCAATGTCTGCAAGGCTGCAACTGGAAAATGGGAAATATTTGCTGTTTTTTTAGATTGTTGTCAGTCCCTGATCATGTGATCAATTATAATGCAACCATTTACTATTCATATAATGACATACACCTATATCATCTCTCTATCATCCACCTATCATCTTTTATCTATCTATAAATGCATAAAGAGATTATAGAGAAGGCTCTGTTATAAAGGACATCACATCTTTTTAAAGTTTATTTGTTAAAATTTCTATTACTCACTTAGATTCCTATTACACTATCTTCTGGCAAGGGAGATAAAGCAACTTTGGTCTCTTTTACTAATTTACCCTTTCATTTTTCTCCATTTTTTAGAAAATTGAGATAGCACTGATATATACCATTGTTAGTTTTTACAGTGAAAGATGATTAAATATTTACATAGTTTATAAAATGATTATCACAATATTTCTAGTGATTCCTAAATTAGTTACTCCTAAAACAATGAAGGCAAGTAGAATGAGGCTCAGAAAACATGTAGCTCATGGTTAACTTCTGATAGTATACATGAAACCTACATGTTTCCTTTGGCAAGCCCTGCTCTGAATTTACTGGTTATGGAAGATTTACTCCTTTATTTTCCTAAAAAGAAATTAATTCCTCATGTTCCTTTGAGGGAGTTTTCTGCGTATGGTATCTGTGTTTACCAAACCATCCTGTCATGTTCTGTTGATTCCACTTGTAAATTGCCCCAGTTCAATCTGATTTTAAGTCCTTCTGGATTTGTTTTTGGTAGTTGAGTAATCATTTTTACTACTGATGCATGCTGGCAGTCAGCCCCAAATCTGAGGCCCTCGAAGCATCCTGCCTAGCTTTCTTCAATAGGTTGTTTTCTTAAAATCAGCTCCTCTCCCAGCGGGCTCTGAAAAGTCCCGACTGATATCTTATCTCTGGCCTTCTGCCACATTGTACATTATCACAGAATCAGAAGACATATGGGAATGAAAATCTTTTATGACACATGTTTTTCCTCCCAGTTCCTTGCGCTCTGTCACACAGAGACACGGGCACGTAGGAGCACTCAATAATGATTATCAAGTAAATACATGAAAAAGTCTGCATGAATAAATACATGAAAAGGCTGCTTCCTGCTTTGTCAGAAGGCTGCTGTGGCACCATGAAAAGTTAAAAGTTCTTCACATAGCTTAACAATAATAATAATTTAATGCCATTAATGTATGGATATTGGTTAGGTAGATTTAACCATAGGCAGACAAATTGAGTATGAGTGGGATAATAATCATATTACCCAATAATCATATTGGGTAATAAGAATAATAGAGAGTAAAACTAGCTTCTTTCACTTGACAATCCTTTTCTTACAACCCCAACAAATATGTCTTCTGGACAATGTTTAACTCACCTTTTGTTTGCCAGCTCAGGCATTTGTTCTTCTTGTCATCTCATTGTGTTTTCTGCTTAAAACCATTAAATATCTTACTTTATGGAGCTATAGTCATTATAATCATGTACTTACATCTCTGTCCCCTCCTTTACTTCTAGTTCCCTCAGAGCAGACAGTGTGCTCTTTACCCATTTATCCTCACCTCCCAGCAAGTTTCTTGGCACAGAAATTGATTGGAGTTTAACCATTAAATTTTGTGCAAAGCATTTTTACATATTTTATGTCATTTCATAACATGGCAATTGTTACAATAATCCCGTGAGGCAGATATTAATATCCCAATGGAAGAGTTGAGGAAAGTGGGGTTTAGGAAGATTTAGTGATTGGGACAAGGGCATATAATTAATAAGAGCCATAAATTTGACTCTAGGCAAGACGTTCTAAAAACCCATAACCCAAAACCCATTGGAAAGAACCCATATTCTTTCTAATATGCCACCATTGTCTTTTGAGATGCCATTTCTTTCTGACAGAGGATATGATGACTATAGCCATTTTGCAGGTTAAGGAAGTCAGACCCTGAAGCGTTGCCAGATCAAGCAGTTCTCTGACAGCAGCAGGAACCAAGAATAAGAAACCAGCATTACTATTCCGTCTTGTAGCCAATTTACTACAATTTGCATGAAATTTACACCATGTGTTCCTTGATCAAATAAGCTTACAAACAAGATGAACATGGACAAACATACCAGTCTAAATCCTTCTTACAGTTGCCAGTAACAAAATTTAGCATTGTGCAGGACATAGAAATACTTAGAAGAAGTGTTATTTCCTTTTTCCCTTTTCCTACCACACTTAGGAAAATACCAATCATATACTTATGATGACATCTCAATTCCACAATACATAAATTCTCTTGTCTGCATCCCCACTAATTCCACCACCATATTCTTCTCATCTTGGTACAATGGGATATGAGGACCACCATCCTGAATTTCACAACCTCTGAAACTACTACTGAACTCCTTCACTTTTCACTTAGAACCTAATTGAAGTTATCAAAAGGCAGGTCTATTTTATTCATCTCCTTGGTTGGGGATTTGCAAGAATACTCAGGGAACCTGAAATATTCAAGACATGGGGGTCATTGTTTTTAAACCACCTGAGATCCTTTCAGGGTAAGCAGGATGGCTTGGGCCTCCAGAGCTCCAGGACCCTTTGGAGTACATTTCTCACCTCAACTTCTTTAGCCTTCTCGTAACTCCTGACTCTTACCCCCTTATCCCTGGCTAAAAACTCAGTGATCATAGAGGACGTATCCTGTTTGACTTACATAGCAGTCTCCAGGGCTCAGTTGTCATGCTATGAGGTTAAACAAAAAGCAAAGCTTAATCCATGTGGTCTCACTAAGAATTCATGTTAAAGCAAAATAAAAATAAATAAATAAATAAATAAATAAATAAATAAATAAAACCTTTCCATGCCTAAGTTTCCTTGGCTTCCATTTTGGAAATTAGATGTCAACTCACCTCTAACCCTGAAGGATCTGTTTGACCTTATGATCAGAGAATTGCCAGTGAAATTTGAGATGTAATGAAAATTGGCAAAGATTAACCAGAATCTGGCAATAAGAAAGAGCTAAGTTATATTAAAATGCCCCAAATTAAGAAAGAGTAAGAGGTCATCCTGACCTTGGTGCTTTATCTACTGAAGATATCCAGAAAAAAAAGACATTGAAAGAACTCAGGAATACACTAGAGGTTTCATAATTTCAAAATTACAAAGATTTGAGAACTAACCAAGAATGAGAGAAGAAAACCAACAAGTGGGACTTTCTACAAAATTAGCTCAAAGGTAATGTAATCAAAATAAAATAAGCATACCTTGACAAGGAAGAGCATATTTTACTGTGCCTGGCATACAGAGCCTTCTTACCTTCCCCCTTGGCCTGCTGAGGGATGTGATTGACCAACACCCTGTGCCATGAGGCTATAAAGCCAGTGTTGAGCTCCTGTACTCAGAAGGAAATTCATGATTACTGGTCTAAAACTTCCAGAATGTTCTTCAACTTCCAGAATTGGGCTGGAAATACTCCATGACATTTTGGAAGAAAAGTAAGTGTGAAAAAATAAGCACACACATTCTCTCCCATGGTGTTTGTGACCTCTCCCTCTTCCATTCTTCCCCAACCTCTGCCTCGCCTGAAAGCCTGGAGAGGAGGTCTGGAACAGTTGGAGCCACACATGTGCTTCCTTAGCAATCTATTGACCGAAATCAGATCCCAGGCTCTCCAAAACAATCACAGACCTATAAAATCAGCATATACTTTATGGCAAAGGGTCTGGGGTCAACTCG
This sequence comes from Scalopus aquaticus, assembly GCA_004024925.1. Classification (NCBI taxonomy): domain Eukaryota; kingdom Metazoa; phylum Chordata; class Mammalia; order Eulipotyphla; family Talpidae; genus Scalopus; species Scalopus aquaticus. The sequence goes on along the minus strand of PVIJ01004194.1, from coordinate 95,039 downwards.
TAGCTGATTCAATAGCTGTGTGACTTTGGGCAAAATCAATCTCTTCAAGCAGCCATGTGCTTGTGTATAAAATAGCAGCGAGGGAATACTATTAGGTCCAAAAGAGATTAATATGGCACAAAAGAATAGAATGCATGAGAAGCATGTATGAATATGCCTTATGAACAGTTTTCACTCTTATTTGATACTTTCACCAGCTCAAGAAAGGGCTTATGAAAACCAAATTTTGCAAGTCTGGTCTTGGTAGGGAAGAACAGGTATTAAGATGCCTGTTTGACATCTACTTAAAAAGATTTGGAGAAATAAAGTGAGACCAAAGTGAGCAAGCTGGGCAGAAGAACTATACCTACATGAAATATAGAACTCCTACAAGCAAACTAGAAGAAACTATTGTTTAAAAGACCATGCAAAGTGAAGAACTACCTGAAAGTTTTGGAACCACTTCCAGGGGGAAGAGCAGAGTCATGAACAGCCAGCAACACACTTGCAGACAATGTTAGCCCTCATCTGTGGGGAAATGGAAATCACCTGTACCTTGTTCTCCCCTTCCACACACACCACCCCCCAACACACACATACCCATCCACACATGCAGGGTTGAAGACGCCAGCTTGGAGACACCAAAAGACAGGAGCTCTGTGATGGGGACAGTGAGGACTCAGGACCACAGGGAGACAAGCAGCCCATGCATGAGGTTAAGTTGCAGGGACTGGGCTGGGAGGGGCCAGCTTCCAAGTCAGCACCTGTGCTTATCACGCCTGGCTGCAGCCAGCGCTATCAATCATCCATTTTGAGAAGCCTAGATTCACCACCAAGTTGGAAAAAGAATTAACGTGATGAAATTGCTGCTGATGAAAATACACTGGTGGGTTTCAACGATTCCTTCTAAATTTGCCTCTATTAAATTCACATGTGCAGCAAAGCAGTTGGCGCCTCATATCAGTTACAACATGTGGATTTTGGAAAGTGAGAGCACGGCAAAAAGGGGGAGGGGTTAAATTGTAAATGAGCCTTGTAAGCAGCCCTAAATCATCAAGGAGGATTATTTCGCCATTGGGAATATGTGCATGGGTGCCTGTGTGCAAACCTTAAAATGAGCACACTCTTGACTTCTGCCATCCTTCAAAAAAAAAAAAGTGTCATTGATCTCTCTCCTCTAAAGGAATATATCAAAGCAATATTTTCCTCCATTGCTCATTTGGTTCAAAGTTTTGAAGCAGAATCAGGGAGCAGGGAAGGAACCTAAGCAAAAAACGAAAGATTCTATTTTCTTGCAGACACATACCATCTTCACTAAAGCTCATATGGGATTTTGCTAATGTCTTTTCCCTATCCCCTCTCCTCCAGAAGACTACTCTGGCTCATTGGCCATATTTTCAGGAAGGCCGGAAACATCTACTGGTCTCACAGTAAAGGAAGGTGTTAAATTTGATGTGTGATAGTAAGAATAACTGATTATCTCAAAAGTTCAAATGGCTTTCTGTTATCAACCCCCCCTGAATAAGAGTTGTCAGTAATTCAATTTGTTAAGGAAAATCCTAATGACCTGGATGGACTCGTGTCCCTGTACATGAAAGGGGGAATAAACAAGACTGAATTCAGTTTTAGCTGCTAATGTTTCTGAAAGGCTCAACCTACAACAAAAGGAGATGAGGCTTTCTACCTGGGCAAGAACATTTTCTCAGTGTGTGTCTATTCAGGAATTTTACACAGTCATAAAATATTATTAATATGAAAAGCAGTTATTATTTTGAATGCTAAAATATGCAAAATACCACAACTGTCATTTCCATACATTATCTCTGTATCTTCACACTAACCCCATAAAGCTGATGAAATTATCAACATCTCACAGAGAATAGAAAAGAGCTCAGTCAAATAACTCTCCTCTGGCCACATAGCCAGCAAATAGCAGAAACAAAATTGACCCACAAATGCTAATTTTAAAGACTGTTCTCTGAAATATTGCACAATTCCACCAAAAATGCATTCATTGATGACCTGTGGTCAATCATACACAGGTTCCCAGTCCTATCTGATAGTGGAATACTCTTTCATAAGTCAAAACAATGTAAAGAAACAAATTTCTATTAAATTATATGGGAAAAAAATTGAATCATTTTCAGACTTCCCAAAACATCCTATCAAATTATACCCAAATAACACATAAAACCCAAAATACTACTCATTACAGTAAAAATAGGAATGCAGCAGTAGATACAGCCACAGGACTCCAAGAGAAGGAGCGTGGCAGAGTGCCAGCACTTCTAGAAGAGCTGCTGCAAAACCAATGCTGAGCACGAGATTCACTCTTCCCTTTTGTCATGAAAGCAAAGCTCCTCTTTGGACTTCTTTTGGCTAATGAAAACAGGGTGGTTCTAGTGTAGATTTTTCATAAAAATGAAGTAGGATAATGTGAACTTTCAAAAACTGGGGGATACCTGTGTAACATATAAACAATGGTTAATATTTAGACAAATGAAGGAGCCTAAGTTGCATTTGTGGTCAGGGTGCCATGACCCTTTGGCTATATGGCTGCATGATGTTGCAGGCTGTGTCACTGGCAACCCTATAGGAAAGACACTTTCCCATCCTTAGTGTCTGAGTCTGAAACCCTAGGAAGGATATTGGCAGAAAAAAAAACAACAACAAAAAACAAAACAAAAACACAAAGACTTTGACAGGCCAGGAGCACTTTATTTTGAGTTAGTCATTCTAGAGGATCATCTCCTGGCTTGGGGTCCCTGCCTCCTAGTAATGGGCTGGAAGGCTGGTGATTCTTGTCCCAAATGAAAGAACAACCATTATTCAATCCTATGTATTGAATCTAGCAAATTTGCTGCCCAAGGAATAAATGTTTTAGCTTCACTAACATTCCTCATAAAAGGCTAGATGCTTTGATATGGACTGAACTTGCAGGCATTTCATAAATGGGCAAAAGCAAGAGTGAAGGATGAAGATGGACACTAACCTCAAATATTTAAATATCCAGAGCGTGTATCTGTAACAAAGATGCTACCAGCACATGGCTGTGTGTGTATGTTTTGGGGGGATTGGGGGGGAGGGAAGAGGTCAGTGCCTGTCCTTCGTAGGGGAGGATTTGAATAGTACTGTTATTATACTGTGACCGGAGACAAGTAGTATTCATTGGAGAAATATTAAAGCACAGGGAGAGGCTGAAGAAAGAAATGATATAACCAGTTTGTGCCAACCCCCAACTCCCCAGCTTGTTGATGGAAAAATCAGCCAAACGACTCTCCACTGACCCAGTATTTGAGAGGGTGGTATTAGGTGGCAATTATTCCTAAAAAGAGGTCACTATTAAAAAGGATGAAAAACAGCTGGTTAAGTCATTAACTAGTATGGTTTCAAAACCTTGGTATTAATATAAAGCCTGGTGCATCTTTCAAGTGTAACCCAGAGTTCTAGAAAAGACTAAATAGTCTGTCATTGTAAGAGGTCCTGGTGGACGACATAATCACAAATAAGAAGAATGGTTTTTTAGCTATGACAACAGTCAGGCAAGTTCGCAGGATATGCTCCCAGATATTTTTCTGAAAGCACCGTAGAGTCCTTGACAGCAGATTTATCCAGTGATCACTTTGTGGCAGAGAGGGAAAATGCAGACCCTGAAGGAAGAAGTAGGGAACTGGGTATAGGCAGTCAGTTAGGAACAGGGTGCTCCAAACCCCTAAGTACACTTGTCAGCCTGATTGAGAAACACTCAGTAGGAACCAGGGGGACCCCTCCCCCCCCACACACACTAACCCTAGGTGCATTTATCAGTTTGATTAGAGAACAATCCCAGACCAGGGCAGTGACCCCCAACCTATTGCAAAGTGGAATATTCAGAACACCACCACAACACAATGCTAAAGCAACAGGCCAAAGCTAGTTTGGGAAAGGTAGGCCAGGTAATGTGGGCAAATTCAGTGGACCTTGGTAGCCTGGGAGACCCCATGGACCCAGTCAGTCAGCAAGAGACACAACACAGACACCTAACAGCCAAACCCCCGTTCCTTGCCCACTATACCCATGTAAGAAACTGCTTCTTACCCCCTTAGGGGCTGCCCCCTCAGAACCCCCTCCACTCAGAGAGGTTCCTGTCCTTCCTATCTACCAATAAATCTCTAGGTTTTCTGTAACTTTGGTCTCAACCTTTAATAAACAAAGACAAAAACCGAGAAAGCCCTCCTGGCATCCTCAGACTCCAGGCCTGCTCCCCAAAATCCAAATTCAACTCTGCATCTAAAATAACTGCCTCTGAATCTCCTGGTAACCAGAGGATGTGTAGGGGAAAGAAAGTGGCATCAGGATTTTCCGCCCTACTGCCATTATAATTAATGATGGACCCTTGCGGTCTTGCACATGTGCCTGGTGGCGGTGTGCGCGTGCGTGAGTGGGCACACTTGGGCCTGGAGAGACATTATATAAGGGCAGCGTTGTGGAAGCGAGAAGGAAGACAGTAGCAGTGGCAGAGGAGAAAAATGTGGGAGAAGTGGCAGCAGCAGCAGAGAAAACAGTGTGGTGGCAGAGAACCATTTGGGGTATAGGAGAGAATCCAAAAAGTAAAGATTTGCCTGGGGCTACGAAGCCTGCCAGCCTCCTGGCCCCCGGCCACCCTTGCCTGCCCTGTACCTGGTTGCCTCACTACAAAAGATAATCAAAAGCCTGCAAAAGCCACCAAGGGCTCCAGGACTCCTCCCTGACCAGTCTGCCTAAATCATAGGGAACCTGCCCTGGTGCCCTGCTGGCACAACAGGATGCTTCTGGAAATGGATCCCGCGGGACACATAGAGCCTGTGGCATTTCTAACAACTAATCTCACTTTTGAATATGAAGGGAACTTGGAAAACATGTTCTCTTATAAAATACGCAATTAGGCTTTGAAAACATTCTATGCATTGAACATCCCCCAAGAGATAACACCAGGGGAAGAGCTGGCAGGGACAGACCTGTCTTCCCTACGTGGTTCCCAGCACCCACCTGCCAGGTACCAGATCTCAGCGTTTTCCTGGTCCCTGAAGGAAAAAATTCAGGGTCGGGAGTGATGGGGTGAAAATCAAGGTGAGTGAAAAAAGGAAAATACCTAGGCCCCTCTGGATCAGGAAAGGACACTGATGTGCTTACCAGGGGGGAAAGGAAACAGGAGTTTGGGACAGTCTGCCCATATTGTTCATCGGTGACAGCGGCAATGGCTTGTCTGCAGATGTCCTTGGTCCCCGGGCCCAAGCAATTTCTGATTTCCACTCTGCCAGTCGCTTCTGGAGTTTTTCTAGAGATGATAATTCATGGAATGATCCAGAATTCATCCTGCATGAGGGAAGCATGGTTTCTCCCTCCAGACCAGACCCACCCAACCTTCAGTCCAGTAAGGGACATTATCTCTTCTCCATCAATACAAACAAACAAATTGGATTTTGGCACCAAAGAGCTCTCCCCTGTGCCTGGGTGTGAGAGTCCAGAGCTTCCTAGAGACCCCTGGCAGTCCTGGGGTACAGTAACTAGAGGGGGTACAGAAGCAAGCTCTCCTCCCCTCCCTGGGCTCTGGTGGACTTAGGCTTTACAATTTGTTGACTTTTTTAAATTGCTGTTGTTGTTTGAAGTCCTAACCCTTAGGCCAGGGGCTGATTTATGTTCCGGACAAGGCGTGCCAGAGAACAGTCTGTGGCCAAAAAGGGGAGGGACTGTGTCTAAATTGGAATGTTGGAGGTTTCTAACATTTTATCTCTTTACTCTCTACTGTAATCTCCATCTAACCACAAAAATGTGGCAGCTTTGATCCTCTGGTGTTATCTCCCCCTATCTCTCACACTCTTTTCAGGAAGGAACTTTTCTTTCTCCAGCCCCCACTGCAGTCCAAACGCCTCCTCCCAGAGCCAGTAGTTCAGTCTCTCTGCTAAAGCAGCGGAATAGGAGATGTGGGCCAAAGGGTTTCTCCATTCAATTACCAGGGCTTATTAGGCAAGGGTCGTTTGAGTAAGAATCTGCAGAGCCTGCCCTGAGCTCCTGAACACACACACACACACACACACACACACACACACACACACACACACACCCCACATTTTCCACCAGAGTTCTCTTTGTTGTGCAGGTCAGCAGCCCATTCATTATTGCAATAGTTTCGATTTCTGTGGGATTTTTTTGCTATTACAATTTTAATTCTCATTTTTATTTAATCTTGGGATTATATCTTTGCTCTTCCCTATGTGCACAAGTTTCTGCATGATTAAATGTGACAATGGAAGACATCCCCATCTTCCCAAGGCAGGAGTTGGTTCCGTAAGATAAGCAAAGAGAAAGCTTTGTATTAAGTCATTGCTCCCCATTCACTCGCCCACTTCCAGATGTACCTGTTTTAGGAGCTGACTCAGCTCCCCTTTATCACCATCTCAGTGTTTCCCTGAGGCACAGCGCCTGGCTAGCTACCTGAGTAGTTTTCTAGGGCAAAAGGGGTGCCCTAGAGCTCACAGTCACGAAGCACTGAATTCCCATGCACACTTCAGTCTATTAAAGAAGTCTTTTACCTGACGAGTGGAAATAGCCTCCTTTTTTCCTTTTATTTAATACTATTTATTTTTATAATTTTATATTTTTTATTTATATATTTTACATTATTGTGTATTCCCTGAGGTTACCCACCACCAATTCACCTATGAACTATGAAGACTGAAACCTGGGGCTCCAAAGTCTGATGAGGTATTAAAGAAAACATCCCCCATCCCAGGAAAGCTGATCCTCAAATCTTAGCTGTTTGTGCAAATACTTGACATCAACTTCCTCTTGGCATGTGCTCTATCTCAAAGAGAAGGAAAAAATAAACCAAACAATTTGTTGCTTATAAGTTGGTAGGAAAAGGCCTTTGTATGATAAGCCTGGACTTCTATTTTAAGGCTTTATTTTTCCAAATAAATCCATATAAACAAAAGTTTTGGAAGCTAAACTAGTCATTGAAAAGCTACTCTTCATGCACTGGCTGAAGCCAAGGCCAGGATTCCCTGGGCAAGGCTCTGCTAAGACACATTTTTTAAGATGCAGTAAATAAAATAAAATAAAATCCTCATCTCCATTTATCCTTATTCTGGTGTCTTCCTCTACAGCTGGCAGAGGATGCTGGAAAAGTAAGAACTGAAGGTGTCCCGTATTTTCTTGTCTGTATAGATGTTGGATCTGCATGGAACAGTGTGTATCTATGTGGGTGCTATTTAGGCAGGGAGTCAGGGGGGTGGTTGGGGGGGCAAATGAGGGGAGCGGGGAGCAATGCATCAATGGCACATGCCTCAAAAATATGCTTATGGAATGGGGACTATCTGTGCTCATGTATCTCTTTTACTTCTGTCCTGCCTTCTCTGCCCACCCCCCCAATAGTTTTTTCAAAAATTAGTTTTAGGAGACTGGCATTGCTTTATGTGAATCTAGTGACAGAAGTGAGAAAGCTGCTCTAATCTACATCTATTCATCTGAGCCACGGCTTCCATGTGCTGTCTTTGTGTTCCAAATGCTTTGTTTATACAAACATTAGCAAAAATAAACTCGAAAGATAAAGTTACAACTATCAGTGCATTCTGGAGTGGTAATAAACTTGAGACCTGCCTTAGGAGGCTGCTGTCTCAAATGGGTGCTCTTTTCCCGATGTCTCAAGTGCTTTCCACTCAACTACTCACTTTATTTTCACTACAATTTACAAGCTTTATTTCCATGATATCCTGGAAGAAGCTGGAGATCAGTTTATGGACCACTTGGCAAGATGACTCACTTAGTACATGAAGGAGCCTGATACTCAAATTCATAGTAGTCTAGCTCCAAAGCCCATATTTGTAGAAATCTAAGTACAATTAAATATAAATAAAATATATACAATACATACACATAGCATAAGATACATAAATGCATACATAACATATACATACATCGCATAAAATCTACCATCTTAACCATTTTTATGTGTGCAGTTCAGAAATGCTAAGTGCATTCACATTGTTGTGCAATCAACAGCTGGATTGAATTTCTGTATTGGTTAAGACTAACTCACTCCCCTCCCCCCCAAAAAAGAAGCAACTGGATAATGCTGGTGACATTTGCCTTTCTGACATTTCCTTGGGAATCTTCAAGAACCTTCCCTACCCCCCTTCCCTAATAAGACCATTTAAGTGTGTATTAAACAACTACAGAATATTAAATAAAAAGTTTGGCCAAAACCAAAATAGTAATAACAACAATTAAAAATAATAATAATGTTATTATTATTAACACCAATTCTTCCCCATGTTAAGTCTCTGGCAACCTCACCATTCTGCAACAACATCCTGAATCAGCCTAGAATGATGTAATATTGCATCACATTGCATAATACCATCATGCACACATCATCCAGAGTTGATTGCATCATTTTCTGATGCAATGCAATGCAATACTACTGCCAGGTGGCTGCTGAAGTAAGCTGACGTCAGCAGTGCACTATATAAAGCCCTGTCAGAAAGGTTGAGCATTGAAAATATTTCAGACTTTCTGCGAGACAGTTTAAGCTACTGTTCCATAGAAGTGTTATTATTTTATACATTTAGGCACAATACAGAACAGTTATGCCTCAAAGTGCGTTAACAGCATGGACAATTTCTGCTCTATTTGTGGGGAAGTGACATTTGCCAATCAGAAGAAAAATATCACTTCTCAAGTGAAGAAGAATATCACTTCTCATCTTTACTTCGGATGCAAGGTTGGTGACCAAGACAAGCCTTGGGCCCCGCATCTATGCTGTGCTCCGTGTCCAACACAGCTTTCACAGTGGTTAAATGGCAAAAGACCATCAATGCCATTTGCAGTCCCCATGGTGTGGAGAGAGTCAAGTAATCACATAAAAGACTGTTACTTCTGCTTGATTCCTCCTCTTTCTGGCAGAATAACGAAGCCAAAGAAGTCAAGAAGAGTCTACCCAAACATTCCGTCTGCATTGAGACCAGATCCACATGGTGAGGGACTTCCTATTGCAGAACCTCCAGCAGAATATTCTCTTGAATATTCTGATGAGGACAAGGGTGAGCCGACCTGTTCTTCTCCTGTTCCATCAGCATGCAGTGATCCAGATTTTCGCTGTGGTGCCTCATCAACCCTACACAGACTAAACGGGAAGAACTAAATGAACTGGTTCGTGATTTGGACTTATCCAAGAAAAAGGCAGAACTGCTAGGATCAAGACTCCAACAATGGAATCTTCGAGAAGAAGATGTCACAATTACTTTCTATCAAAAGCACCACCAGCAGTTGGAGCCTTTCTTTAGAAAGGAAAGTGCTCTGGTATTCTGTTCCAATACTGAGAGCCTCATGAATGCCTTAGAAATCACTCATGACCAGCAAGAATGGAGACTATTTTTAAACTCTTCAAAACTGAGACTTAAGGCTGTGCTTTTGCACAATGGAAACCGTCTTCCATCTATTCTATTCCTGAATAGCTGTACAAGAGACAAGCGAAGAAATCTAAGTAGTTCATGACTTGATTTTTTACAGGTATTAACTGTAGGCCTATTGGCATGCATTTGGTGATGTAAACATCTATTTATTTCAGATTACAAAAAAAACACTAGAGCCAAAATTAGAATTTGACTGTCATTTCATGTTGAGCACATACAAATTTATAGGAAATGACTAATTCTATTTCAGTAACATGACTTTTGTAAAAATTTGTTGACCAGTGTTATTAACTGATTTCCAGCATTCTCCAAAAGCTATTCAATCTGTGTGTTGCTGTTTACTTCGTCTTCCTACAAGGAAGCAATGACGTAGGGATTCCTAGTCTGTCCTTTTGCTGACATCACTCTCAAATCCATATTTCTTAGCTACAAGATTATCAGACACAAAAATAGAGCCACTTAAGTCACTGCATAAAGTTATCGTGTCACTATTGCCTCATAATTAAATCATGAGGCAGTATAGGTTCAGGATAAAGGGAAATGGCTAAAACTAGGATAGTAACTCTACAAATTATTTCTCTCAGTAAACAAATGGCAAACCAATTAAATTTGATAAAATGAAAAAAAGAATAATAAGAGTAAACTTATTGAAAAAGGGTGAATTCACCTGGATTTTATAATCATGCATATAAATAGACACACACACACACTGTACAGCACAAGTTTTCATTGTTGAGCATCTTCCATAAATGTAGAAATTAGAGTCTCCAGATCCTAAAACATCACTCTAAAACTTTTTACTTAGTCCAGACTTAAGAAAAAGGAAATTTATTTCATCATTACGAAGGGTGTGACCAATTTGGGTATTTTCTCTTTTTTTGTATACTGATAATCGACTTCTAGGGGTAAACTCTATTCTTTAGTTTAAGGGGACATAAACATGCAAACCCATCACTTGCTGTGCAAGAAGCCTTTTCAGAGTTGCCCAAGTAGCTGCAGTATCTCCACCTCCATAGTTCTCACATGAAGAAATAGTCTGGACTAAGGTTGTGCTGACATTTGGTGTCTGAGATGGTGCTGTGGGGTTTAAGAGCTAGTTTGAAAGGCTTGTGTTTTACTTTATATTGTTTTTAATTGTTCCATTTTCCAGATGTTTATCCCTAGATCATTTCCCACAAAAGTAGAGGAACTCCTTTTGAAAACCTGGATGGCTCATATCCCTTTGGACCAGGGGTTTTAGACTAAACTAAATAAAACTGGGATGGAAAAGGTGCTTGCAATGTGTTTGAAGATTCTGAAGAAATCCTCTATACAAAAACAACAAAGGCGGGACCAGGAAACAAAGTATTAATTTCATGTTTCCCCATTAGCTTACCACCTGTTCTTTCTGATCGTTACTCAGCAAGAAGAGGGGAAAAGGCTAATCTGTAGCACATTTATATCAACAAACTTGCACAAAACTCTGCCTAATTATCCCCTTGAACGTGTGTCCTCTCAATGGAAGGCAGTTTCCCGACCTGGCTGAGCGCCAACTGCGGCAAGCTGGTGTCCATAAGCGGGCTAATGACAGCCCACTTTCACTCCAGGAGCACCATAATTGCCCAGAGCAGTTTACAGATCCATTATTTAATGGCCATATTTCAGGAGGAGGGGTCGGAGGTTGGCAGAGTGGGATTCCTGGTAGTGCAATGTATCGGACCAGCTTTACTTCGGACCCCAGATCATTTTGTGCTGAAAACCTCAGTAGCCTTCCATCCCACAATTGCTGCTTTCCTGACAAACCTCTGCCAAGAAGCCACAACAATGGGGGAGGTGGTGTGAGGGACTAGAAGGAGCACCAGAGAGGGAGTCGGAGCCCTCTTTCAGCCGCTCACCAGGCCTGTACAATCCAGCAAACCACAAAATCTCAGCGCTCAGAAGCTCATCGACTTCCAGACTGGCAGTTGGACATGTTCCTCAGGGTAGGGACTGACTGGGTAGACATAACAAACATTTCTCATAAAACCCATGAGGTGCCAGAGACTGATCTCAATACGCAGACCACAACTTTAAATAAAACAGATTAAGCCTCTGTCCTTCACAGAGCATACAATCTCATAATAGAGTGACAATAAATAAACATACAAGAAATGATCTCAAGTATTTTAGCGCTATAATTAGTAATGGGAAAAAATGAAGAAGACTAAGGAGAGAATATAGAAAGAGAAGGGCCCTGCTCTTTTGTACATGGGTGTGAGCAATATCTACCAAAGGCAGTGCTTGAGAATTGTTTAGCAATATTTGAATATTTGAGGCCCTATAGAAAGAGGGAAAGAATGAGACAGATACAGAAATCAGAGGAGCTACTGACCACAGACCAACTGTAGCAGAGGCTTGGGTTTGACTAGTTAGAAATACACTCTTCACTAATAAATGTAGCTTAGCTTTTCTCAAGTAAGTTTAATATTTGTAGGAAGTTCATAAGAATTTGGGCAGAAGTTATTCTTGAATAAAATCAATGTGAACATCTTTAAGTAAAACGAACAAATTTCTTCTCCACAAGGTTTCTTAGAACCTTTAATGGCCTAATGTGTATTGAAAATATGCAAGGGTCAGATGCCTAGATGGTATTTTCTCAATGTGTAAGACCAGGGAAAATGCATTTTTTATCATTTTTAATTTTTTATTGAAGTAACATTAGTGTTTTCTTGTTTTGTTTGTTTTAGTAAAATCAGTTTAGTATTTTGGGACACATTTAGTAAAATGGTAGCACAGTTACACTGAACATATTTAATTTTCAAGTCTGTGCCACTTTGAGGCCAGAAAAAATTTTAAGCGATAGAATTGAGGTTTCTCAAAATATTTTATTTATTTTTTTTTAATTTTTTTAAAAGATTTATTTATTTATACATACAAGCTGGGGTACAGGCCAGAGGTGTGGGGCAGCGAGGGGGTTCACCAGGGACAGAGCGGGGAGAAGAACAGGCAGATCAGAAATACACTGCTGAGGGGAGCAGCGGGCGAGGCAGGAGAGGTCTGCCTCACCATGTGGGATTCTCCCCGGCTGGGCATCGAACTCGCATCGCTGCTGCCTGCAGGCAGCTCCACAGCGCAGCGCTTAACCGCTGCGCCACCAGGGAGGCCCTTCTCAAAATATTTTAAATATAGATCCACCATATGATCCAACAATTTCACTTGTAGGCATCTACATGAAGAATACAAAAACACTAATTTGAAGCGATATATGCACTCCTATGTTCATTGCAGCTCTATTTAAATAGCCAAGCTATGGAAAAAAAACCTAAGTGCCCAAGGACAGATGAGTGGATTAGGAAGATGTGGTTTTACAGTATACAGGATGGAATGCTACTCTTGCCATTCGCAACAGCATGGATAGAACTGGAGGGGATTATGCTAAGTAAAGTAAGTCAGAAGGAGAAAGATAAATACTGGATGGTGTAATTTATATGTGGAATACAGAGAAACCAAACGAAGGGCCAGACAAAACCAAACCAAAAATAAACTCTAGAAATGTGACTTCAGAATGGCAGTGGCAAGAGCAAAGTGTGGAAGAGTCCAGTGGACTACGATAAAGGACGATGAGGATGAGGGTGGTGGCTAACTAACATCTGAAGAGGTGTGATCATATGCCTCTGAATCATAGGCAGAGGTACACTTTCATTTAAAAAAAATAATAATAAAGATAATTGTTCTCCTAAACTCTACAGTTGAGTAAAGAAAAGTCTGCAAGAATCATCAAGATCTCAAAGGTCTTCTAAGATTTTTTCTCTCTTTTCTAATGTTTTTAGTCAGTGTTTATGCTAGATTTTGAGGTAGTTTGAATGGCGTAATTTTACTGACAGTCTGTTCCTTTCCTTTAGTTTCATTCCATACTAATTCTGCCAAAGTCATAATAACCTTCCTGATAAAAAGCTTCAATGTTTCAAGGATTGGTTTGTATATACACCATAAGAGATACCAACTTAAGGATCTTGGAGGTTAAGTAGGATTTTTGATGTTGATACAGTTATTGTTTCTCGAAAGTCAGATCGCATAGTGAAAATAAATGTCTTCAACAAATGTGTGTTTAGTTCTTTGTATTTCAACAATCCATCCATGAACTGCTCTCTTTTGTCTTTTTCCACTATTCTGGGATTGTAGTCACTATAGTAAAACTCTAGGAGTTATGTACTGTTCATAATAAAACTGATAGTTTATTAAATTCAATAATAAAGCTGTGGGCAAAACAAAAGCTAACATATTAGGTAGGTAAGCCGTGCTGACCCAGACTACACCTTTATAGATTTTTAGCATCTGCAGGTAGTTATGTGGAATTTTACTATCTTCTCTTCAATATAGTTTTCTGATTAAAAACCTACTTACTATTTATCTGGTTGTTCTTTTATTAGCTTGCAGTCAGCATGTGTCACAGAATGTAATTTAGTCAGACACCTTTCTGGAAGCAGATGGGAAAAATGCTTTGAAAAGATGAACAGTTATTCATTTAAAAATATAAAGAAGAAAGCTGAGAAGCCAAGGGGAGCCATGAATCTCTGAGATCCTTGGATGTAGAAGAAATCTATCCCTTAAGTAGTGGATCTGCCCTCTGCATCATGAATAAGACCTTCACTGTGTTCTGTTGTGGCCCAGAAAAGAGATGTGGCTGGTGCCAGCAAGGCTTGGGTCCAAGGCATTGATAATGTGCTGGAATTTGGCCAGGCATGACCCACTGTCTCCACACCTGTTCTTCTTGCCTACCCTTCCTCCCAGATTTCCTTGAATTCTCAGGAGTGAGGTAGACTAAGGTCTAGTGGAAAAGGAAACTAACACTGTATGTGTGGATTATAGAAAATTGAGCACCCATGTCAAGGTAGCTTTCAAGGACAAGAACAATGAGGCTGGTTTGTTCAAAGAACCTCTGTAATGAGCCTGGGGATTCCTACTTTATGTACAAAGGAAGGCAGGAGGTGCTGATATGGGAGAGGGGGAATAGCCAGAGTAAAATGAATCTAGTGTCCCTTGTCACATTTTCAGTGTTCTTTAAAAACAAACAAACAAACAAATAAACAAACATTGAGTTGAAGAGCCCCAATGGGCAATATTATTTAATGTCCTAAATTCTGGGTGTGCTAACAGCATGCTAAGCTGGTACAAGAGCAAGACAGTGTTAAAAGATCTTTCCATGAAAATACTGAGGGTTTAAGTGTTTGGGGTATGGCTGTTTGCAAGTAGTTGTGTCACAAGTGTGCTTTCAAAAACCAGGACCTAGTTTTTACTTACCACTTATGCCAGAAACATTGATTTTAGGTTGCACGATTGTATAAGCCGTTTGAAAGGATAGCAAATTTGAGTCAAGTTCTTTATCCACTTAAACTGTAATATTTAGTCTATGAGTGAAGTAGTCAAAGACTGCTGTAGAATCTGCTCAAATGCAAGAAAGCGAGAATACATGTTCTGCTGACTACACAACATGGTGGAGGTTAGATCTGTTCTTTGTGTATTGTCAATGCTCACTAATTACATTGTCCTATTTTTATTTTTATCATTATTAATAACAAATGTCTTTGCCAGACTGAATGTCAAGTCATAGGAGGCCCATAGGATGCAAGAACAGTCCTTTTCCCTTAGTTATGGACCTGAGTATCGTTCATTGAGAGAGCACAGAGGTGTTACAAAGCTACTGTGACAGCCCTGTATGTTACCTTGAGGTTATATTTCCTTTGAATGGGCTCTAAGGTGAGTTTGAACAC
Organism: Scalopus aquaticus; assembly: GCA_004024925.1. Lineage (NCBI taxonomy): Eukaryota > Metazoa > Chordata > Mammalia > Eulipotyphla > Talpidae > Scalopus > Scalopus aquaticus. The sequence goes on along the minus strand of PVIJ01004194.1, from coordinate 79,900 downwards.
TGATTGTGCTCAAAAATGATTTTATTTTGTAGGAAATGAATTTATCCATTCATTTGATGCAGCTATAGTCAAATATATGCCAGGAAAAGTACTTGCGCCACTAGTTATTACAAGCTCCCAAATCCCCTTGATTCCCCGAAACATTTGTTTTTGACCCAGTGTGAGCAAGCACTCAGCCTTGGGGCCATGCATGGGGGCTCAAAAGCCTCACTCAATAGTGTGCCTGCTGTTTTTGACCATTCACCATCCACTCCTCATTTTTCTGGAACCCGTTCCCAGACTTCCCTCCATGAACAAACCCTCCCATCATTCCTTGCCATCCAGCCCATCACAGTGACATGCCCAGCCCCCTCTAAGGGTAATGCATGAGCTCCAAACCAGGCTAACTCATCTCTCTCCACGGAACACAATCTGAAGACAATGAGATAAAGGCAGAAAAGTATTCATCTTATCAGTGGTGTTCCAAATAAACATCCCATTACTCCCTGCTCCCTAAGCATTTAGTTCCCAACCTTTAAGAAGATGGGTTTCCCCAAGACTGTTGTTGATTCCATGAAAGTCTCTGTACCCTTTGGATCAATTCTTTTTTTCCTTTTTCAGTTAATTCATTTGTATCACATGCAACTAAGATGCTAACTTATGAAAGGACTAGATGTCTTTAACTACTAAGACCACCAATGCTATGACCTTGGAAAATAAACTTACAAACATAAAACCTTAATTATGCTTGATTTCTTTATCTGGAAGACTTTATAAGAAAAGCTGGAGAAAAAAGCTGAGACTACAAGACACCCACATAAAATCTCTGAATGTAGGTTTGGTTTAGTTACAACACATATTTTATTTTAAACAATTCAGAGATATTTTTTCTTGCCCTATTTATAGAAAAGTTTATAAATTAACTGATATTTTAGTAAAAAAAAAACACAATATTATCCATCAACAGTGGTATTTACTGAAAAAAATTTAATTGTATCTAAATTGGACCATTGGGTCGAAATTCTGAAAAACCTGGGTTTACCAATAAAGGTGGGGGGTCTTTATCCAGAATGTCCTTTGGTTAGATGTATGCTTACATTCTGTTATGGATTGTTTAATATCGGGAAACACATTATCTCAGATAAAATAAATTGTAGAGCAAACTTCCAATGACAAAATGGATAAAATTATATTCCAAACACTTTATCTGTATTAAAACTCAATCCAGTAATCTTTATTGAACATCTACTGTGTGCAACTGCCATCTTTAGGAGGTTTTAAAGTAAATAAGTCTGATTCAATAATTTTAAAAAAGTCTGCTTTAAATAATTTGCAAAAGGCACAGGAAATATCAGGATGCCTGACAAATAAGAAAAGTAAATGAGCATGGCATTCGAGCTAGGACTTGGATAAGTCAGTCATCCTCAGATAAAGAAAAAGGACTGAAGATTTCAAAAATTGGGAATAGTAGATACAAAGAGAATGGATTAAATGAGAAAGACTGACAGTACCAAAACTAGAGAAGGTTCTGTAGGAACTTCAATGATGTCTTCTAGATGGGGGCTAAAATAGTACAATCATCTGGGGAAAAAATTTGGCAGCTTCGCAGAGAGTTAAAAATACACCTACCTCATGCCTCAGCAATGACACTCTTATTTATCCAAGACAAATAAAAACATAGGTTCAAAACAAGACATATACAAAGATGTCTGGAGCAATTTTATTCATAATAGCCACAAACTGGAAATAACCCAACAGGACTATGTAAAATTGTAATATTCAATGAAAAGCTACTCAGCAATATAAATGATGCATCTATTTGACTGATTACCACACTTTCTGTTCTCAGTACCACTTTCCACTCTAAAAAAATGACTGAGGATGTAAAAGAGCATTATGTATGTGGTTTATAGCTATCGGTATGTACAATACTAGAAATTAAAACTAAATGTTTAAAATATACATTCACATTACTTTAACAATGCTAGCCCTACTCCATGTGAATATGAATTGTCATTTAATGAAAATAACTGTCTTTCAAAATGAAAACATAGACTGTGAAAAATGATCAATTTTACTTTTTTTTTAAATTTCTTCAGTGTCTGTCTTAAGAAAAAACAACTGAATTATCATATCTTTGTCTTTATGCAATCTATTGCAGTATCATATTTCATTTTGTCCTTGAAAAAAAATTAGACTATACTCTCATTTGATACAAAGAGTGGAAAAGGTAAATGGCATCTTTGCATAATTACAGAAATAGTTTTGACCACACAGATCCCCTTGAAAGGATCTTGGGAGACCCCCCCCCCAAGAGTCCACAGAACCACTATTGATAATAAAACATGATGATTTTCAAAAGAAACTAGATCAAAAAATACACCCTGTATCATTCTTCTGTGGGAAGTTTTAGGTTAGGCAGAACTGATTTATGGGGATAGAAATGAGAAGAGTGGTGGCCTTATAAGGTGGAAATTAACCGGAAGGAGGGATAAGGGAATTGAAAGGAGTGTTCTATATCATCATTGGGATGGGAATTACATCAAGGTAAACACTAAGTCAATATGTTGATGAAAACACATAGTATCATCCACTTCCAACTGTTTGACCACAAATTTCACCTTACTTAAAAGAATCAAGATAGAGTCAAAATACTGGTCTGTAGCTGAATATAAATATGCTTGAAGTTGGATATTTTCTAAGGCCTCTTAAAAGTCATGACATCTGAGTACTCCTATGGCTCAAGAGGCAATGGTGTTAATCTTACATTTTTAGCATTAAATATGCATGTTTAAATTTCTAGAGTAATCATGACAAGAAGTTGAAAGCATAGCTTCCAAAAGAATGGATGACAGAAAGTTGCTGCTGAGTGAGAGTGGGGAAGGGGTGGCAGAGTCACAGCCTTCTGGGACCTCAGTGTATTCAAAATAAGATCACAGGAGAAAACAAAGTATTTTCATCCTTTTTTAGGAATTCTTTTATGAAAGTGTAGACCATCTCCAATTTGGAATAATTTGGGCACAGTGATTGTGATACTTACACGTACTCAATTCATATCAGGTACATCCCGTAGGGTCTATGGAAACTTTTAATAACAAATCCAGACCTATTTTTGAAAAATGAAAAAATGACTCAGGGAGTGGCAGCAGAGGGAAGAAGAAAGAGAAAGCAATCTGGATAAATAAAAATACAGACAAAGATGGTAGAAATTACATCACTGTCGCACAATGAAGTAGGGTTAGCCCGGGCCATTTTTTAGCCAGATGTTATGTTTATTTGCATGAACTCGGACATGTCACTTCATTTTCCTTGTAAAATAAAGTTTGAATAAATTGATCTCTAAGAATTTTCCAGTTAACTCAGGGCCTGGTGGCAGATAAATCCTAACTTAATGGAGACAAAAATCTCAATAACCACAATGTATATAAGAATTTCACCCTTATGAGGCTCATATCTATCGCCTTTTTTAAAAAAATTACAAAATGCAAACTCTGAAGCCTTTGGTTGATCTGAGATTCTTTAGTATAACAAAAGCTTTGGCTTGAAAATGTTTTCCACAGAGATGAGGGAGACTCCCACTAACACTCATGGACGAACTAGATAAATAAAGCTCCAGGTCCTTGAGCTCACTCAGTTTCTGCATGTGCATGTGCCCCTCCCTCGGTCTCTTTCCTGGCCGTTGGCTCATTAACTGATCCACTTGATACTTTCCCTGGGAATTTGCCACCTTTGTTGGGTGAGTTGGGGCAAATAGCTTAGATGAACCCTGCCTCCTTCCTGGATGGTTAGTGGGCAGCTGCTCCCTGAGGACCTGAGGGTCCTTAATTAGTGTCAGTGGCAAGGGGGCAAGTGTCAGGAAATGACAAGAGTCCTGCTAGCTGCTCACCTTTCAAGACCAACCAGGGGAAAAGAAATGGATCCCTAAATGCAATTCAAGCTAGAAAACTTACAAGTGTTTGCAGACAGACTGTGAATTGTACTTGATTTTTCTTTTTGTCTACTTGTCTATGACAAAGAAAATGCACACACATCAGAGACTTGCAGTGTAGTGCTATAGAAAGAGATCAAATATTTAATTTCTTTTTTATTTACCTTCCTGGGAAAACAGGACTCAACCTCTCACACAGGTTTTCCTACCGAAGAGTTAGGATGGGGGTTGCTGAGATTTCCCAGGGATCAGTTATTCTCAGAGAGCACTCCAGGGAGTATCAATCTCCAAGATGGTGAATAATCTGGCCTCCAATAGTATTTATTTTATAAATTCCAGTATATTCCATTTAGTGGAGTTAGAAACTAATCTAATCAACACTTCATTCTTGGGGGGAGGCAGCATCCACTCATGCTGGTAGGAGTCTTAGTGGTGACCCACTATTTACTAGGAGGAAAAGACCCAGAATCCTTTCCTCCCATCAAAAGTAAGCTGAAAACCAAAGGCTGAAGTGTCCATGTTTTCAACAGTAGCAGGATCTCTTGCATTAAGCTATGAGTGCAATATGTAACTTAATCAATCATAGATGTGCATACTGGCATTTAAAAAAAATTATTTTAAGCAATGTGATTTATAAACTTTATAAAGTCAAACTATTTTATGAACTTTATAACAAAAAAGTCTACTTCAGGAGAACAGATAATTCTGTGGCCAGCAAATGAATTTGAAGAAAATATAAGCAGAAAATATGGGGGTGGGTAGAGTGAGGCTGCCCTTAAAATGGCAGTCTGGGATGTAGGGGGTACAGGATAGAAGCCAGGTTGCTTCCTCCTGCAGGCACCAGCCCCAGGACAGATCAGTTCTGTTGTCTGATGTGGAGCCGATGGTAGTTGTGGGTATTTTTCTTCTTTCTTGTTTAACATAAAGGGGCCCCTGAAGGGAAGCCAGAGGACAAAGCGTCAAAGGGATGGTGGTGGCGGCCAGGCAGGTAAAAGGAGGCAACTGGAACAGCCATGGTTTCCAGACCCCGCCAGCTTGGGCTGTTCCATACCACTGACCAGCCGCACTTGAGCGGCAAGTGTGTTTGCAGCTAAGGAACCATCCAAGCTAACCCCAGCTTCTGACCAAATCGTATAAGGAGGAATCCTGGATTCATCAAAAAAGCTTTTTTCCCCTTTTTTGTAGCCCACATGAGGCTTCATTTTTCATTGCATATTATCCTGTTGAACAAACACCATTCCATGTGGGAAAATAGTCCAAAAATTTGCCAAGTTCCTTTTTCATTTGAGTGGCTATTATTGCCAGAGGCGAAGCATCGTCTCCTGGTCTCTTTGCTTGGAAGTTTTTCCCCCTTCATTGTATGCTCCCTGCATCGTACATTTCCATGTTTTTACAGGCCCACAAAGTACTCACAGCACAGTGATAAATAGATCCTTCTCCAAGCACATTCCTTTCTGTTCACATCTTCTTCCATGCGTTCACCTCCAAGGGCGTCATTGCACCAGCTGATGAATGTTGTGATTTTAGTGCTGCAGTGCAGGTTAGAGCTGCTTAAACCAATGATGGATTTGTCTACCCTCACACTCACACTGCCAGGGTATGGCTCATCCTGACCAGAGTTTCAAGGCAATCAGAAGAAACGTGAATGTTGACAGCAATTCTCAAAACCCTGTAGCAGCTTCATGTGCCTAGGAGTTTTTTCTATCAGCCCATGAACCTACTGGGACAAGCCCACCTGAGAGGTGTGGCTATTTTGTAAGCACTGGTTGTGTTCTACATAAAATGGATTGACCCACCGCACTGAAAATATTCCCACGTTATCTCAGACCTCTAACAGGAAGCTCAGCGTGAGCCTCGCAACTTGTGCACCTGCAGGAGTGCGAAGACAAGGCTCCCCCGACGGTCCTGACAGCATGGTGCTCCTGCTCCATGTCTGGTAGTTAAACGCATGGAGTGCCACACACAAAGTTGCTTTCAGTAGGAGAAATCACTTCACATTAGGGAGCATTCCCTTTATTTACCTCTTCAAAGAGTTCAAAAGGCTTTCTCTGACATTCCCTCATTTGCTTTTGAAAACGATACTAAAGAAAGCACATGTGATTGTTCCCATTTTGTTGGCAAGAAGAGGAGAGAATGTGCAGGTGGTCCACCAGAGGTCACGCATTTTCTGAAAGGCACAGCTGAAGGAAAGTGGGGTTCGGCTGCAGGCACCTTTGAACAGCAAGAATAATTCCACTAAGGCCTACGGATCCTGGAGGAGGTGCCAGACCCTCATGGCTGCCCCAGTCAGTCAGTTCTCAAATCTTTACAGCCCAGAGAGGCCTTGTGGCACCCCATCTAAAATCTCAGAGCACCTTTTTAGTACAACATGTAGCATATTCTACTCACCTACTTATTTTCATCTCTTTCTCCTGGGATTGTAATTTCCTCAAGATTAGACAACACTCAACTTTGGACCTTTCAGCACCCAGTCTAGTGTCTGGAAGTCAGGCAATAAGGCATGTGTGAAATAAATGAACAGCCATACTATTTAATGCTATTATTTTTACAATTTCTGAGCTTCCCTGCTTACTCCACTGCTTGAAGCCTGAGAGACAGTATGCCACTATAATTATGAAGTTTCATTTACACGCTTGCTAGACTGTAGTTACAGACATCTATGGACAAATTTGTGCAAAATGCAGAAAACATTTTAATTTATAGGTGAGAAAAAAGTGTTCAAAGCATATGCATGTCTAGCTATGGTTGTTTTTTTGTGAGAGAATTTCTGCAGATAAAGCGAGCTTAAAGTTCACCAACAATAGTGTGTCAGAGTATTTAAAATCATGACAAAAATCTTCTCACTGGTCATGATGAATTATTATTATATCTATTGTATGTTTAGGGCAAGATGTCAGTACTACAACAAATCTTAAGATGTTTTGATTTTCTTTGGCCATAGCTCCAATCATTTCCAGACCTACAACTGACAGTAATTTTGCCATTCCCAGTTCTTATCACCCTGTTGCCTTAAGCACATAAACCAGTTGACTGCATACATAGTTGGCAGAATTTAGTTGGTTGATCCACGGACTTAGTATAGAGGACACCAACCTTCTTCAGGTGAGACAGTAAGAGTTGGTTGACCCGATAGATTCTCTACATTGTTATGTTAATATGGGATAATAGCATAATATTAATATTAATATGGAATAATGTTGTCTTGTATATACTACACTAGCGAGCCCAGCACATAAGTTACCTCAATGTCTAATTCCTTGGAAATGAAAGGAATAGGTATTCTTGTGTAAGGCTTCATTTGATGAGTGCATGTATTCTGATGTTTTGCAAAACTCTTAAACATATTTCCTCAAGAAAGGACCATCCATGGGCCTCCCTGGTGGTGCAATGGGTTAAGGGCAGCACTGTGAAGCTATCCAGAGCCACTGCAGCATGAGTTCGATACCTGGCTGGGGAGATTCCCACATGGCGCAGCAGACCTCTCCTGTCTCACCTGCTGCTCCCCTCAGCAGTGTATTTCAGTAGATCTGCCTGTTCTGCTCCCCACTCTGTCTCTGGTGAATCCTCTCACCACCCCACACCTCTGGCCTACACCCCAGCTTGTATGCATAAATAAATAAATCTTAAAAAAAAAAAAAGAAAGGACCATCCATGATATTGCTGTGATTATTGCTGTGATTTGTTTTCAGAATCTTTTGGAATTCAGTGATGTCATTATTCTAGTTGCAACCTACTTAATTCATCATTGCTGGAATTTCTGGATCATGTTTGTACTGCTTGGCCTTCTGTGGGTCAAATGGATTTATTCCCTATTTCATCAGTATATTTGCTAAGATCAAATAGTTTCAGCAAGTGGTTCATCTTGGACGCCCCTACTCATCATAATTCTTGAAGGTTTAAAAAATCATCTTCTCTCAAGTGATTTTCTCTACCACATTCTCTGATGATGCCATGACCCCTGGATGAGACGGGTCAGAATTGATGTGAAGTGTTCTGATTTTTTTTCCCATTTCTTTGCCATATACATTTTTAATTCCCAAGACATATTTTCTAATAACTGTACCATTGCTCAGATTTCCTCCATCATCAGTCTGGCTCAACTGAGGTAACTGTGATAAAGTCTTTTGAAGATTTCCATATCCCTCCCATTCTAAATATAATGTTCCAAGATTTGGGTTTGTCTTAAACCACAGCCTATCATCCTTAACATATTCCAAAGCTAATATCATAAACTCAAATGAACAGTACTAAAATCATGAACAAAACATTATGGAAACTGAAAGGGGAAGAAGAATGAAATTTATGTAGGAACTGGGGAGGTTCTCAAGGAAGGTGAAAGCTTGACTCATTAGTGAAATGGAAAAGAGGAAAGACATTCCAGGAGAGGAACTTCATGAGCACATCAAAGTGTTATTAAATGCAGCCCCACCATGGCCTGAGGGGCAGGAGGAACAGTCTGAAGAACAGGCACAGGATTGGGACAGAAATGTAATTACAGTAGAGAAATTAATTAAACAAATGAATGTCTGATTTCACTAAAGTAGTTAAAATATTTTAAGCATATGAACACTTGTAATTCATTTGAAGTCAAGTTGTCACCCTGAATCAACTAATTCCTTATTAAGAAAACGTTTATCGAATTATAGTTCAAAAAAAAAAAGTTTTAAGCAAGATACTGAACAAGAGGTTGGTTTGGGGAGAAGGCACACCCTCTAAGTCTGAAATTGATGAGGCAGAGGAGGTGGGCTGGGGCATCCCGGCCACCTGCCCTGGCTCCTCCCTGGGGCTCCGCCCCTGCCGCTGCTGTGGGAGGAGCTGTCCGACCTTCAGGTTGGCACAGCAGGAGCACCACACCTGGCATGCATTCCCCAACCTGCAGCCGCACCTTGGGGGCAGGCCGGCCAGCGTCTGCGAGGCAGCCTTTAGGGATCCCCAAGGCCCTCTCAATCAATAATCCCCGGGGTTTTTTATGGGGGTGGGATTATGAGGATTTGGAAAGGAGACGATTAAGCCCTACTTCAAAGACAGCTCCAGCCGCACCTGCAGCATTTATGAAGATCTATTAATAGAAAGCACACGATTGAGCTGTAATCCCTAATTCAAGAAAATCTATGATTTATGCCTTTGGACCCAGGAGGCCCTGCGAAACGGTTCGCTGGCTGTGCGGAGGCGACTGACCCCACATCTGGTCAAGGTTGACATCAGTCACCTGGGGTTGTGGGGACACCCTTTGGGCTGGGCCAGTAAATGGGAAACTATTCTGCAGACCTAGTCAGTCTCGCTGAAGCTACTCTTGGGGGGGGGGGGTTTGGTTTATCGTAGGGTATCCGTCATTTTGGGGCAGGATCCCCTAAACAGCTCGGGCTGACGGCATCAGCTACCACGCCGGTTTCTGCGGCCAGCAACACCACATCCACCTGCCTGGTTGAAGTTCCCCTGTCCTCCCTCTTCTCACCTGGACCTCATGTTGCCCTCTGGGGAATGGTGACAGTCACATCAACAATCATCAGAGCACCTGGTGGTGGCTTGGGAATTCCAGAATCCAGCTGGGCCCAATTTGATCCTAAAAGTCTGTGTATTTGAGTTTCTTGTTTCCAGATAGGACAGAGCCATTAAGTAATGTCTTGGTTCATCTCAGAAAGCAAAAGGCCACCTGCCACCTGGGGCTCCTTTTAATGAATATATAAAAAGAGAAAGACATGTTTAAATCACAGGAGGAAGGATCCACGGTGTACAATTACTAAAAAGAAAATTTCACAAATAGCAAGTATAGTAAACCTGTTTTTTGTCAGTCAGGATATTAAACCAAAGGTGAGAGGTTTGGCTGGGGGTGACAGGGCTCTTACTTACCAGGGATTTTTAGAGCTTGCACTTACACCTTATTCACAGCTGTATGAGAATCAGTGTGCAGAGGGCCAAAGACATAGTTCATCGATCATCCATTCAACTATTTATAAATGGACAAGTGTCTGGACATTTCTAATATTTAAGGACTTCATATTCCTTTTTATTTTCCTCATAAAAACATAATGTTATATATTATATTTCACATATAAATTTACATAGGACATTTTTATTTTTATATTTTAAATGTTTATGTTTCCCATATCAATATATTTTCCATTACTATTTATATTAAATCCTTAAATTATCAAGCATCTTAATTCAGCCCCAGCTAACACCTCTGTCTTGTGAACAGAAATCAGACAAAACCAGAACTTCCAAGCATCCTAAATTAGGAAGGGGTCACCCTCAGTTGGAAGAAATTTGTACTTTCCCAGATCCCACCACCACACTCCTTTCTGTGGACTGAGGTAAGTGTTTACACAGCACTGACATGGAACAGGAGGGGAGGCCGAGCAGGCTGGGGGGATGGAAGCAGAACCTGCCCCACCACAAGAGTAATCAGCAGTGAGAACAATAGTCCAGGGTGAAATTTATTAAATGGGAAAGAAGAAATTAGACTCTATTTCCCTATGCAGTGATGTTTTAAATAAATATATTGAGATTGTTTTTAAGTGGCGAATAAGTACAAGTATAAGAAAGAAGATTCAAAATTGCCATTCCTCCCACTGTCTGGAAATAACCATTGTAAATATTTTGATGTGTTTCTTTCCATTATTTTTTCTATGTTTATCTATTCAGAGAAAGAGGATATAAATATTGGTACAAAAGTTTTTATTGTTAAATGAAGTAGGTGTATCACAATGGAATACTATTCATCATTCAAAGAAGATAAACACATGCAATTTGCAGTGACATGGATGGAATTAGAGGGGCTCATACTCAGTGATATAAGCCAGAAAGAAAAAGAAAAATATCGAATGGTTTTACTTATAACAGGACTATAAGGAAACCAAATAGGAGAGAGACACTCAGGGGGTGGGAGGAGGGGCGAGGGGAGGGAAGGAAAATCGCACAAAATGGAATAGAAAAGAACACAAGGGACCATGGAGATGGATCACGGGTGAAGTGGTGGTGGGCTACCCAAGGGGAATACAAAATGTAAAAGACATAAATAACAATAAAAAATATATATTAAAAAAAGAAAAAAAAGAAATAAGCACAAAAAAATTTAAAAAAATAAATGAAGTAGGGGTATCAGTGATCATTGATCATAAATGCTAACAGAGAGAGTGTGTGTGTGTGTGTGTGTGTGTGTGAGAGAGAGAGAGAGAGAGAGAGAGAGAGAGAGAGAGAGAGAGAGAGACCCACAGACAGAGAGGAGAGAGAACCAGGAAAATAAAAAAATATTTTACATTGTGCTTTTTCTTTGGACACCATTATATGAAGAGTTTTCAATGCTCTTAAATATTATTTTAAAACAGAAAATGTCAAGCCTCTAAAACTTAGTTGATAAGTTATTTTATGTAAGCATTTCTAATTTAGCTTTGGCAGAGTTCTATCATTAACTTTCACTATTTAAAATAACACAAGCTTGGGATGCTCTTGACTCAGACCGGTAGCAAAATGCAGCGGTAAGACCACACACTGCGGAGCCAGACCGCCTGCATTTGAATCTGTCCCAGGAGCGGTGTGCCCGTAGGCAAACGCCCAAACTTCTCTGCTCTTTTATTTTTTCACCTGCAAAATGGGGGTCTAATACATCCTACCTCAAAAGGTACCACTGGGAATTAGTGAGTTAATGTATGTGGAGTGCTTAGAACCTTATGACAATACCTGTCGCATCATAAACACTACACAGCAGTTGCTGAGGCTGTTGCAGTGAGGCAAGCTTGCTCAGCTTTTCTGATTTACCCAGCACCCTCTCCGGCAGCACACCTATGATGATGTTTAATCTTAATCTGGGTTTCTCCTCTGCGCTAGGTGCCCGAAGGGGCGATGGTGGGGCTTACTTACTTCAACATCCAAAATAACATCCCAAATAAGACAGAAATCCAGTCATTCTTTTCTGTCCTCTCCCCTTCCTGTCTCTCTCAAACACATGCCCCTACCCCACCCGAGACAGGCCCAACCTTCCCACCCCAAATCTCCATCCCCAAAGATCTAGAGATCCAAGTCTGCCAGAATTGCCTTTGAAGTAATTTCTAGTCATAATGCCCAAGGGTTTTTGTTTCCTTTCTCTGTTTCTTTTGTTCTCCTCAGGATGAGATGATTTATGCTCTAGGCTGCATTTCATTTGGAGGACATCATTCCTCCTTTTATTGAAGGGAGTTGAAGGAGAAGAGAGAAAACATACTGTACGTGCTGTGTATCTACAGGAAATGAAGATCCTGTCTCCTCTCCCTGCCTCTTTCTACCTCCCTCTCTCCCCCTCTCTCCTGTTCCCTCTATGCATCTCCCTCGCTCCTCTAAGAACTACAGTTTGGCAAACACCTCACCTCAGGATTTCTGACATTAATGAGGTAGCAGGGAATGGAGAATGACCTGCTGAGGACAAACTTCAGGAAGATTGCCCAGAGCTTCCTTGCTCAGCAGAACTGATAAGATTAAACCAACCATAACCCAGTAAACAAACCACATGGGAAAGACCAGAAATATGTAATGGTTTGGCTCCAAGAAATGTAACTTTGGTGCTCTGTCCACTGGATAAATTGAGTTATGTGGAAGAAGACTGGGTCAGAAAGCAGACCAAGGGGCTGTTTTCCTGTTTAAAAATCTGCAGCCTGGGGTTAGCTTTTATAATCTTGTGGAATAAAACTCACAGGAAAGGAAACTCTTAAAATAGTTCTGCTGAGATCATGCCTTCCTGGTTGAATGCACAACTCTCCTCTCTCCTTCCTTGGAGCTCCCTACACCTCTCTGTAGGTCTAAGGCTATGTTCCCAGCTGGCCTGAATCCAGGCAGGTATTTTTTATGGGGTAATTCCACTGTGGGCACTCATTTCTGTCTAAATGGGTCAGAAAGCCTTTGCTGATTTTGTGTTTATTTGCTTGCTGATAAAGGAGTCATGTTCTCTCTGGAAGAGAGTGTACAACTGTATATGCAGCAGCAGAAAGGACTTGTCTTTAAGCACAGATTCTGTCCAGGTCAACAATGTAGTGAGAAGAAGGCACCAAACCTTGACTCACCCATCTGTAAAGTGGGCATCATGCCAGCCTTGTAAAGCTCAAGAGAGACAAGCCTGTATGAGGTGCATCATGAGTTGAAAAAGATTCTCCCAAAGTCTCTGCCAATTATTCCCAAACCCAGCTAAGTCCTCTGAGCTAAGCATGTTCTAATGAACAACTTTGTTTCCCCTGCTTCACTGAGATATAATAGACAAAATCATATGATTGTAAAGTGTACAATATGATGATTTAATATGCATGCATATTGTGAAATGTTTCCCTCTAGGAAGTTAATGAACACCTCTATCCTTTCAAATATTTTCCTTATTTCCTGCCTTTCTCCCACTTACCCTCTTTCTTATCCTTCCTTCCTAATTTCTTTCATGAGGAAATTTAAGCTCTACACTTAGTAAATTTCAACTGTACAATACAATGTTATCAACTATTGTCACGAAGCTATGCATTAGATCCTCAGACCTTATTTTGTTTGTGCCTTTTTATCAACTTTCCATTTCCCCTATCCACTGCCCATCACCTGCCAACTACTTTTCTGTTCTCATTTTTATGAGTTCAATTTTTATTTTAGATAAATATTTCATTCTGTGTATATGTTTTAGTCCAGCTAATTTCACTTAGCTTAATTTTTTCTTCAGAGGAAAGGATTTCTTTTTTTAAGGGTAAAGAAATCCCATTGTGCATGCATGTGTGTGTGTGTGTGTGTGTGTGTGTGTGTATGTGAGATCACATTTCTTTATCCATCTACCCATTGATGGGCACATAGGTTGCTTCCATGTTTGACTACTGTGAATAATACTGCTAGAAACACAGGAGCACAGTCATCTCTTCAAAGAAAAAGGATTTCCTTTCCTTAGGTTATCTATCCAGAAATGGAACTCTGGATCATGAAGCCATTCTATTGTTAATCGCCTGAAAGTGATGAACCACATTACATTCCTACCAGTACTCGTGTTCCTTTCTCTCTATATCCTCTTTGTTTTCTGTCCTTCAAGTAGTAGCCAATCTTGCAGGTAAGAGGTGATAGTCAGTGTGGTCTAGATTTGCATTTCTTTGATCATTAGTGATGTTGAGCTCAATTTAATGTACCTGGTAGCCATTTGAATATCTCCTTTGGAAAAATGTTTAGGTTCTTTGCTCAATTATTTGTATTGAGGCAACTTGGTTTATCCCATTGCATAAATTTCAGCCTTTATGATCTTTTAACATCTGTGCATGCTACATCATGACCACTGCCAAAAGTCTAGTTTCCATCCACCAGCTAACAGTTGATATTTTTACCCATCTCCCACCTAGTAACCACTCTGTTGTCAGAATCTAAGAGTTTTTGTTTCAGGTCTTATACTGAAGTCTTTAATCCATTTTGAGTTGATTTTGTATGTGTGGTGAGAGATAGTGATCCAGTTTCATTATTTTGCATGAGACTGTCCAGTTTTCTAACACATATATTAAAGACTCTGCCCTTTACTATTACATATTCTTGGCTCCCTTGTCAAAAAATGTTTGGCTACGTACTCACGGTTTATTTCCATTTTGTGCCACAATGATTCATTTGCAAATGTTGGACATGCACAAAGGCCAATACCCAGAAGAATCCAGTGCTTGGTTGAATGACCTACTACTATCTTCTTGAAATTCTTATTTTTGAACAGAGTCCTATAGTTTCATTTCACAATGGGTTGGAAATTTATGCAACCACTCCTGGGTAGGATTATATTTTTGTGACCTAGGAATAGAGACGGTTTTCTTTTTAAAAGTCCTTATTATAAGGCAAAAGTTGGTTTTTGCAACCCTCCCTTCCTCCAAATTAAGTGATCGGATATCATAACAGATGGAGAGAAGCAATTTGTAAGATCCCAAACTGACAATCATAATTCTATTTTAATTATTGTTTGTAACTGGTTCACATACTGTTTAATTAAATTACCTAATTTCAATTGCAATTACAACTGACATAAACACGTTTAGTAATAAATGCACCCACCTCTTGGGAAGCATGGAACTCAGTTGGCGAGGACAGCTGCGGAAGGGCATCCTACAGGGGACCCGGGACCTAGAAGTTCAGTCTCCCTCTGACTTCAGAAGTTAGGTTTTATGGAGAGACCACAGTGTCAGTACATCCCACAAACCAGCTAAGTAGAATTCACTTAATACTGTTTTAATTATAGGTCAAAATTCTTAGATTTCTAAAAGTTGGTGTTGGTTCCTAAAATTTCTTTTAAATTTTCTTTGAGTGTTGACTTCCCATGTGATTACACTGGGCTCCAAGCTCAAAGGTCGCTGTCTATTTACAGGGTTCCATAGAGCGTAAGATTCCACAGAAACATCTGACAATGCATTTGAAGTGCTTTTCTGCAACAACACATGCACTTAGAGCCAAGAATTAATTTCTTCACTCAGTCTCCCTCCTGTCCTGTGAGCTATGCACCATAGGAATGCATCTAGCAAATTGCAATTATGCAAAAGAAAATTGAGCATTCCCTAAGAATAGGTTTCCTTCCTTAGAAGGGAGCATTGTAACAATGTTTAAAAAAAAAACAACAACAACAGGTAATTACTTTGCTATGCACATGTCTCATTTGGAAGTTATGCATGGAATAGGAATGCTTTGTGAAAATATTGCCCGATTCCATGTTTTTTCTGTTTCCAGTCTGCAAATTTTTTCTTTACAAATACAATTTTGGTGGTTGTCATGCTTTATCCTGTTCTTAGGGCCCATGATAAAGCTTTTGAACTCACTGCGTAGTTTGATGTTTGCAGTAATTTCCTGCTAGCTATTCTTCATTAAACTAATATGTTTTCTTTCTATTCTCATCTTATAAAGAATTTGTACTGGATAGATACTGGGATCCTATAAAGACTGTCATCTAGTTTTGTCTCCTTTAGTCTGGAAATATACAACACTGCATTAAGAAATTTCCTTTATTGAACCATTCATGCACATGCATAAAATGTGAATTTTTCTTGGATATATATATATATATATATATATATATATATATATATATTCTTTCTACATCTATGGCTGTGAGTGAGACTTATTTTTTATACTCTCCTTGTTCAGTTTGAGTGTCAAGATTATGCTTGTCTTGGAACATTAATTGGAATACCTTCCATATTTTTCTATGCTTTGAAAATTCTTAACTAAAAGAGATACTGCACATTCCTTGCAGTTTGATAGAATCTTCTAATTTTTCTATAAAGATAGGCAGGACTTCAATAATTATTTCAACTCCTTTCATGATATTTGCTCTTTTCAGGTATTTTACATCTTCTGGGTCTTCTGAAGTCTCACTATACATTTTCTTACTATATATTTTTCTTACTATATATAATTTTCTAGAAACCCATCAATCTCACCTACATTGCAAATTCAATAATATAAAATTAATAAGTATATTTGCTAATTTTGTAATGTTTTTACATTTTGTTATCTTCTCTTTTTTGATTTGTATTGTTTTTTAGCTTTAGGTAACTATTTTATTGACATTTTTAAAGAAAAATACTTCTTATTTAATTGAAGGTTATGTTACCTTTTATTCATCTCCTGATTTACATGCCATTAAACTCTGCTTTTACATTATCCCCATCATTTACTTTCTATTGGCTTGTTATTTCATATTTTTAATTGAATGCAATTTTTTAATTTTAATTCTTATTTTCTAAGAGACGGATTTAAGATAGTACTGATTTAGAACATGGATTTAAGTACTGGACGTATTTAAGTACTGATTTAGTGTTGAGCACTGTCATATTTTACATGTAATAATTTCATTTTCACATATTTCTAAATATGTATAATTAGAATATAATTTCTTCTCTAACTCTAGTTTTATTTCAAAAAGTGTTTTACCAATTTCTAACTGCATATAATAATTGAATTTATTTTTCCCTATATTCAGTTTATCGCATTATAGTCAGAGAATATTCACCTATTGATTTGTATTGATGGAACTTATTATTAGCCTTTTTCATGACTAATGTAGGGCCAATTCTTCAAAAATATATTTGTCTATTTGAGAAAAATATGTTTTTCCTGTTTCTTGGTCAATAAGTTGTATACATATATATTTAATGAATATTGTTAAATCAATTAAATTTATGCCTTCTTTAGTTACAATTATTTATCAGTTTCTGAAAGAGACAGTGGCAAAGCAACTTACCATCACTGGGCTTCTTTTATTTCCAACTGCTTTTGCTAGATATATTTTGATAGTATTTCATCAGCTTTTTCTTGATGTAGGACCTTTGTCTTTGTATGTACCATACATGCAGCATATCCTGTGCTGTGTGCTTTGCCTGGGAACATTTCCCTTTCCACCCCCAATCTCGAACAGTCACATGACTTGCTCATTCTATTCAGGTCACTGCCTCAGAAAGGCATTCCTGGCTGCCCTACTAAAACAGAAGCCCTGTTGCTCTGGACTCCTTGACCTGTTAATACTCACAACTGTGCCCACTGCCAATTATATTTATACATCCACAAATTTAATTTCTATGTTTTCTCACTAATAGATAAACTGCTGAAAGCAGCAAATGTAGAATTTCAATAAATAACTGTATTAGTTCATAAACAAGTGAATGAATGTATAGTTTCCCCAAAAAATTTCTGTTTAACTTATTTAATGATTTTTTATTTAAGCTCTATTTTTATACTGGCAATATTTTTAAACATTTGCCTAGCACATCTTTTGTATAAATTTTCACATTTTTAGTAACTTTTTAGGTACATTTCTAGTAAGCAGCATACACCTGATATCCCCACCTTTAGTATGCCAGTTGTAACATGGATATTTAATCCACTCATATTTATTGTGGTTATTGATATGTTTGGACTTACTGCTGTCATTTGAAGTTGTCTACTACTATTTTTCCTGCCACATGTTGTTATAATTAATAGTTGACATGTATGGATACTTCACAATGTATTGATCATTTTCCATGTTCTAGTACTTTTCAATTTTTATATCTTTAATGATCAAAATAATCCTATGATTCATGTTTGGAGTAAAGAAACTAAGCTCAGTAAACTGGCTGTGCTCCCTTCCCTGCTAAATTGCCAAACCAAGACTTAGCTTTTAGCCATTTGTTTCTAGAAGCCATGCTCTCCCTTCCAGCTATTCTGCCTTTCTTCTCTTGTCTGAGTCTGTCTCTGTCACTTTTGCTTTAAGTATTCACCTTTTATTTTTATACCTATGATAATGTATATATGTTGATAAGCCACATTTTCAAACAAAATGGATAATCACTGAGTAGGTGCTCACATCCCTCCTGAAAATTTAAGGTAGCCTGCAGGCTTCTACTATTGCTCCTGTGGGTAAAGTTCAGCTGAAATAATCTAGAATTTTTATCCCACATTGCCACATTGCTGTTAGTTTTATTGTTTGGTATGCTTCTTTAAATTGTTGAGCAACAATTTTTGCCTTTTATTCTGGAAAGTTTCTTCCACTTACATCTACTACTTCCATGTCTGTTCTATTACTTTCACCCCTTTCATTTAATTTATAGGAATTGATTAGAGGGCCATTAATGTTTTAATTTCCTATTTCTTCTCTGATTTATCCTCTGTCATAGTAGTCTGTTCTTGGTTTGGGTGTAATAGCCTTTAAAATTTTCCTACAGTAAGTTGGTAGAATATTTTTCTAGTTTTCTCCTTTTTTGTGCATTATTTCTTTCCTCCAGAGTTGGCTCTCTTTTCTCGTTGTGTCCTTTTATATGCTGCAGACCTTTCTTGAGCAATTTTTCACTGTTCATTGAGATTTATGACTAATGTGATTAGTAGTGATGGCTGCTATGGGTTTTCTCTGCCTTAATTATTTACCTACCTGTATGAGAGAAAGAAGACATTAGCCCTGTGTAAATGGTTAGGTAAGCTAATAGGTCCATTTAGGTGCATGAATGAGCAGCAGGAAATATCCAGTTACTAAATTGGAAGAGCCTTTCCTTGGGAAGTGTAGTATTTTAGAGTATTTCACTCCTGAATATAATTGGTTTTCTTTCATCACCCTCTGCATCATTTTGGATTTCTAAAATTCATTCAGGTTCGGCTCCACTTTTCTCCTCAGTGTTTCTAGATATACTGGGATCTCCCCAAAGAGTCTGTGACATTAATTATCGTGATGAAAATAACTTTTATTGAATATTTTCTCTAGAACACATGTTAAGTGTTTTATTCATATTATCTCATTTTAGGCTTAAAACCACTCTGGGAAGCTGGTACTTTCATTTTCCATTTTTACAGATAATAAGAGCAAGGCTGAGCATGATAACGAAACACATGAAGATTAAATTCCTTGTCCAAGGTTACATACCTAGCGAAAGGGGGCCAGCAATTGGATGCAGATAGGGTAACTTCAGCACAGGTCCATACTACCTTTCTCAGCCATACGGGCACTTTTCTCTAATGTAGTGTGGGATATGGAATCCTCTTTAACCTTTGCTTGGGTCACAGAGCTTAGAGGAAAATTCCAGAAAAAAGAAGTCTGGATGAGACAAAGGAATGGATTATGAGAAGGTGTGCTTTATGCACTCAGGCATGGAATTCTTATATCTGAGAAAGCAGACTTCTCATAATGGTTTGCCCAGGCCACACTTCGGAGATTTAAAGGCCTGTGCTAGCTCAGGTTCAGGCTGCCGTTGCTATGATTTATAGCCAGGATACCGCTCTGCACACAGCGATCGTGTGCCATTCTCTCCGGACCCTGGAGACCCCGGTGCTCCAAAGATGGCCCCTTGTCATTTCAACCAGTTTAATAGGAAATACAAACTACCCTTGAGAGAGCAGACCTGTCTTCTAGCCATCAATGGTTGGATGTTCAACTCAACTCTGCAGAACTTGAGCTTTCTATTTTTAGAGTTTGGCGAGGCTGAAGTCATGCTGGGCGAGCTTTGTCTAAGGCCTCCTGCCAGACTGGCTTTGCCACACAAACCAGCCACAGCGGCAGCACAGCAGGCCAATTAGCCTGCAGCTGTCTGTCAGCTGAACAAACGAGGTGCGTGGACAGTGAGGGGCTGTCTCTGCCCCAGACAGTAAACAGATCACAAGGATTAACTTTTCTGGTCTTAGACCTCTGCAGGGAAACCTGACGTTTATTCTATCCATGTGATCAGATGCCTTGATTTTCATTAGAGGAACTGGACCCAACTACTTTTGGTGAAACAGGTATTTTACTTGAATTGCCCTGAGAATATTTGTTTTCCAGATTATCACAAGATTACTACTAACATGAAACTTCTATCAAGAAGAAATTATTTTAATCAAGAGTTGCCTAAAAGTTGTGTACTATTATGGAATATCCTGCTTTTAGAGAAGGAACTCCACACTCTATCTCCTGAGCTAGTATCTCCTATTAGTTTTGTGGTTTGGACAAATTACCTGATCTCTCTGGTCTCAGTTCCCTAGTTGGTAAATGGGAATAATGACACCCACCCAGTAATCATGAAGTTCCTTTGAAGATTAAATCAGATAATCCCTCCTATAAAGGGTTTGAAATAGTGTCTGGCTTAGAGGAAGAGTTTAATGGATGTTGATTATTGTTTTAAATATTCTGGATTTTAATCAAACTGTAGAATCATCACAATTGTTACAGATGACCAAACCATGGCAGAGGGAATAACAAGACCAAGTTCACACATTTTGTGTTCAACTGAACCAGAAGTCAATCCTCAGCTCTTTGATTCCAAATTTTCTGTGAGTTTCACCAAAATGTACTCCTGGTAGAGCAGTTTCACTGACTCATTCTTTGGCATTATTCCAACTGCCCAAGAAAGGAGATTATGAGACACACTCATTCTGTCTGTGATTGGAGTCATGGACAGAATCGTGTGAGGGCTGTTCCTTGCCACATCACCCAGCAGCTTCTGCGCTCATGGGACAAATTCCTTGGGAATCAGTTTTTGATTAAAACTGTGCTTCTTCTGAACAAGTGGTTCATTTTATTTTTCTTATGGAGAACTGTGACTAATCAAGATCTTTCTTTGTTTTGGCTGTTCAGAAGCTTAGTGTCAAATTTGTTGCCTCTTTCTAGTACTTCCATGTACTAATGGTATTACAGATCTATGCTATTCTTTTTCTTATTTCCCCTTAACTCTGCTTCCTTGGATAACATACTTTATCTTATTCCCTTGGTAATATACTTTATAGTTGTATAAAATCTACAGATGGTGCCTTTTTGGAATAAAACAAGAATGAATATAATTTTAAAAACTGAAAGTAGAGGTTAATATGTGTTCATCTCTTCTATTGGTCCTATTGGGTCAGATGTCATTGTTTTCACAGAGTCGTAAGTCCTCCTGGAACATATGAATGCAACTACTTAGAGCTTCGTGAGAGCTAGTATGCTGATAACAAGCAGAGGTTAAACTCACATTAACCACAGAAAATTAAGAAAATAGGATCATTCACAGCCAACCATATGCTACTCATTTCTTAGACAAATGATTGTCTGCAAGGTGTAGAGAAAACTCAGGGGTAGGAAACCAGAAGAGGGAGCAATTACATCAACTTATGCACAACTTACTCAGAAAGTCCTCTCTATTCATTCAGACTGATTCATTTCCCCTTCACTGTGCTCCCTGGTGTCTTTGTGTTTATTACACTGCAGTATTTTAAGGATAGTTCCTTATTTTTATTACTTTCTTAATGCCAAGGATAGTGTCATAGTGTCAGAAAAATAGCTAGAGAACCCAGTGGATGGGTGGGTGGATGGATGGATGGATGGATGAACACATATTAAATGCTTCTTGAAAGGATGAATGAAGAGCACAGAGGAATAATAGTCAGCAGAACTAGGCTAGGTGGAAGACTTGGAGGATTTGAGGGGACATAACATTTACATTTTGTCTAAAAATATGTACTCCAGGTAAAGAAGAAGAAGAAAATTCTAAGCAAAGGAAAACAGTATGTGCAAAGTCACAAAGCTGTAGAAAACACTCACATGCTTGGGGAATTGCAAAAATTTCAATTTGTCTCTAGACTGGATTAAGAGGGAATAAAAGGGATGAGCTTGGAATGTGAATTTTATCTTTAGCTCTATAGAGAGTCATTGATGAATTTTTGGTAGGGGAAGGGGCAGGTTATGAGATGATCACATATGTGTTTTAGGAAGATTATTTTGACTTCAGTGAGGACTGTGGATTGATGGCAGACATTTAGGAGGCTATTACATCAATCCAGGAGAGAAATGATGAGGCTTTTAATTAATTAGGTAGTGGGGGGGAGGGGTAACACTTGAAAGGTTTTAAGGTGATAGAATCAACAGACTTGGTGATGTATTGCATGGGGAGTAGGTAGAAGAGGGAGGAGTCTGTAATGGTTCCCTTGTTTCTGTGTTGATTAACAGGATGGATGTTGGTGTCATTTTCCCAAACAAAAAATAAAAAAAGGTGAGGGGAGGGTGATTAAGTCAACTTCGGAATACTGCACTTAACTATGCCATTGGTAAAGCCAAATAAAGCAGGCTTTTAGATACATGATCCAGAGCCCCAAAGATTGATTTGGCTAGACACTGCATCATTTGGGAGGCATCGGTGCAGAGTTGATAGCCAAAGGCAAAAGAGGGATGTGCTTTCCAAGCAGATTAGAAAAGGGTAAAGGACAGAACACTATGAGACATTGACCTTTTGGAAATGAGTAGGGGAAAAAAAAAAGATTTAATGAAGAAGACGGAGAATGGTGGCTAGAATGGGAGGAAAAATTGTGAGTCAACAGAGGAAAAAATATCAAGAAATCAGTAGGGTCTTCTATTTCCAGTTATTTGACAGACTAGATATTCTGAATAATCTATTATTCATGAGAGCTAGTATGCTGATAACAAGCAGAGGTTAAACTCACGTTAACCTTTTGAAATAATATCCTTTTGAAAAAATATCCTGGATAAAATATTAAAATATATTTTCAAATGAATATCTCAACTGATAAGAAAGGAATCATCAGAAGTGACAACCACAACAAAGGTGTGACTCCAGAGGGGCAAGCTGGCCCACTTTCTCAGAGAAATAGCTGTTAAACCCCAGAGATCGCCTATTTTGATGGGCAGGCAGGCAACACAAAGAAGACAACAAGGTAAAGACTCTAACAGGAGCTGTTCTAGAGATATGAGGATCTAGAGATGTGAGGATAGTATAAAAGTAAAAGTAAGGGCCTCGCTGGTGGCTCAAGGGGTTAAGTCTTAGCACTATGAACCTATTCGCAGCCACTGCAGCAAGAGTTCAATCCCTGGCCAGCGAGCTTCCCAAATGGCACAGCAGATCTCTCCTGTCTCACCCGCTGCTCCCCTCAGCAGTGTATTTCAGTCAACATGCCTGTTCTGCTTCCCACTCTGTCTCTGGTGAATCCTCTCACCCCCCACACCTCTGGCAGACACCCCCATCTCTTGTATGCATAAACAAATAAATCTTTAAAAAATTAAAATAAATAAAAGTCAAAGTAAATAAACCAGCTTAGCATAGAGCAGAAACAAGAATATTGTCAATTTTGACCTACTTCTCTTCGGTAAGAAGGGGGAAAAAAATCTCCCCTTGAGGAAAAAAGTTCTCTTAAAAATTTAGAACCACAAACTAGTCCGTATATGGTTAGAATATAAAATCACAGTTAAATAAAAAGAATTCTAAGTAAATGTGCAACAGAAATAATAATTAACAGAAATAGCAGAGATCTATCTGAGTTATAGCAACAGAGGTGATAGATTCTAGATTATCATGCAGAGGGAAAAAATAAGTTTAATACATAAAAGAAATAAAAGATGGTGTTAAAATAGAGTAAAAATGTTCATGATATTACTAATCAATGTTACAGAAGGAAGCAAGTAAGAGGCTGAGGTGTAATATTTGAGAGAGTGGTAATATTTGAAATATAGCTAACATTTCATAGAATTAATGAAAGAAACTGATCCTTCAGGCAAACTAACAAATTCTGAGCAGGGAACATTTCAACACACTAGTGTTATGAAATGTAGCAAAGAGGAAGTGAACTTATTAAAAGTGGACAGAGAAAAAAGGACAGAGAGATAAAGAGCAAGCAACACAGCAGTTGCCCTCTCAACAAAAATCAACAAACTAACAGACTTGATGTGCTGAGAAAACAGAGCTATCAGTCTAGGATTGTTCATCCTCTTTCAAGAATGAGGCCAAAATACAAAACTGCCCATAATCAAAATGAGAGTTTGTCATCAACAGGACTGGAGACATTTCTAAAGCGTGCAGTTCACGGAGGAGAAGGAAGTAGCCCCAGGTGGAAGGCACACGTGGGAAAAGAGCGTTGAAGTTGGTACTTACATTGACAAATACGAAACAGTGATTCTTTAAAAGCAACATGGTATATATTTACATGTTTAGAAAATATCAAACTAAATATGTAGGATCAAAAAGTACATGTAAATTAGAAGGGACAGATTGGGACTAGAGTGTCCCAAGTTTCTTGTATTACCTGAAGAACTAGCAACTTTATCTTGCTTGTTAAGTCTATATTATTATGTTAACCCCCCTAGAGAACCACTAACTCAATTTTACATTTTAATCCTTCAAATATGTGTTTTTCAATAGGGCATTTGAATAGTCTCTGAAGCTATATAGATAATACGGAAGTAAACCACTGGTGCTTAGAAATAAGGGACTGACCAATAGGTTCAAGTGCACAGGTAGGTCAACCAAGGTACAGAGTAAAGTAAGCTTGAACAAGGAAGCTAGCAGGTAGTTTGGCTGCTAGAAAACTTTGCAGGAGTTTCAATGCAGTGGTGAGTTTGGAGATCTGACTATGGGAGGAGTCGATCATTGGTCAGAAAGAGGATACTGTGAGTATCAATCATTCCTTTAAGAATTTGGACTAAAAGGAAACACAAAATAAAGTAGAAACTACAAGTAGATGAAGGATCAAGGAAGAATATATATACATATATGTATATATTTAATTTAGAGAGACAAGCTTATTTTTAGATGCAGGGCAATAATAAACTGAATAAGAGTAGTTGAAAATTAGGGAATAATGAAAAATAATTGAAAGGTCCCTGTCCCCAGGGCAATAAGTGGGTATGATGCAGGTCACAGGTGGAGAGTATGGTTTAATACCAGGATGAAAGGAACATGTGGGAAGGAACCTAGAATAAGTGTTTAAGAACAGTGAGGAATGTTCAGAGCACCTGGGGAGGGCATTAATTCGACTTGAGAACACCTGACATCATACACAACCTAACTGAGGCTCAAAATGCCAGATCTGCAGAGGGGATGCCATGCGTGGCAGTATGGGTTTCCTCCAGCAGTGCTCAGCAGGACACCCATGCAGAAAACAGAAATTTGAATTCAGAGTTGGGATTTTGCTGAGCTTAGGGGCAGATGTGCAGGGGAGCTGAGTAGGGGTAGAGGCACATTCAGGGTGCAGTGAATGAAATTTCAGCTCCAGGGCTTCTGATAGGCATGTCTGAGCAGCCCAGCAGAGAGCTCACGTCATCATACTGTTTCTTTAATTTTACAAAAGGAAAATATTTAATCGGCGAAGGCCACCCTCTTTTAATGCTGCCACTTCACCTAGCTGTCACATTTCTCCTCATGTCAGGTCACAGGCACTTTTGTGATCCAGCTTACCAGAAGTTACAGTTTGGGTTTAGTAGAAAATGTCTATGTGACTCACAGATACTTCCGTTGTAGAGTTAAGTTTCGGCTATATAGTTAACTCCAGGTAAGACTGACTTGCAGAAATCGCCCACTGTTCCTCATCATGAGACACAGACGTAGGTTTAGCACTGAGTCCTTTTGGGGGGCCCTGTGGTCCCCAGCACCAAAAGCATGTGGAAAGTGGTTCATGAGTGTTGACAACACGAAGAGCATGGAGGATTTGTAATCCCACAAGAATACTCAAAATGCCGGGAAATTCTAAAACTCATCAATGAAAGAAGCCTGAAAGAAATTTTCCCAAATTTGACTATCAGCCTAAAATTTACCTGACACTACCATAACAAATTGTAAAACAGAAAGAAAATTTTCTAAACTATTAATGATTTTTTAAAAGCTTTGGTGTTATGGAAATTTCTTTAAAAACTCAAAATGGAAATACCATATGAATGTGCAATACCACTTTCGGTATTTACCTAAAGTCTACACAAAACACTGATACAAAAAAAGTTATGCACCCCATGCTCCTAGCATTATTCACAACAGCCAATGCGCGGATCAACCTAATGCCCAATGATGGGCGACTGGATAAAGATGATGTGGGATATATATTCAGTGGACCACTCATCAGTTATGATAAAAAGATGAAATGTTGCCTTTTGTGACAACTTGGATGGAAGGTGAGATGATGATGCCTAAGTGAAATAATTCAGAAAGAAAAGACAGTTGCCAGACGACCTCCACTCATATATGGAATACATATCACCAAAGCAAACAAACTGGGAAAACACAGCAAAGATAACTCAGACTCTGTAAAAAGTATAGTGGTTGCCAGTGGGAACTGATACAATGGGCAGAGTGAATCAAGCTGATCATAGGATGCCACTAGGACTTTGGTGGGAGGTGAGTGAGGTATGTGCACATATCGAGGTATAGAACTGTAGCCCCAAACTGTATAATTTTGTAAACAACTGGTAAATCAGTGAAATCTGATTAAAAAATTACTTTTGTCCAACCAGGCTACAATTATAACCATCATATTCACAGTGATTTAACTGCCAGCAACTAAGTACTTCATTCTCTCTTCTAATGTACTTGTATATTTTATGTATTGAAATTATTTTATTTATAAATGTTTCCCTTTTATTGTAGGCAGGGCATTATACCGATGCTTTTAAAATGATCTATCCAGAGCGGTTATCTGAATGTTTCAGAAGGAAAGGGATCTCATAAAATATTTTCTGTAAAAAAGCGTTGATTCTAGCTGGGTTCGGGACCTCTTACCTAGGCCAACCAAGCACCCGAAGCTTCGATTCCAGCCTCAGGACTCTGTTCTGTGTCTTTCACCTCCACACCTGCCTCCTTCACCTTCTGACCTTCAAAACCATCTCATTAATTTTGAGGAGGGCAGGGCTATGTACCAAGTTCTGTCTCAAGTTGCCCTAGTCTTCTCTTTCAGTCTGAACCACCTCCAAATCACTTCTGCTTCGACACAAATCCACCTAAAAATCTGCTTTTCTCACTCCCACTGACCTTCTTTCTATTCCTCAAAGACGTCAATTTGTTTCTGCCCCAGGACTTTTGCATCTCTCCTTCCCAGATTCTTGCCTGGCTAGCACCTGCTTGTTTCAGGTTTCAGCTCTAACAACACCCTCCCAAGCCCTTCCGGAGTGCCTTCCCCAAAGCAGCCCCCCCATAACATCCATTCCATGAACCTGTTCTGTCTCCTTCCTAACACTCACCACGCTCCAAAATGAACTTGTTCACTTTTCCAATGACCTTTCCCTCCCCATAAAGTGCAAGCTCTATGACAGCAGGGTGCCAGTCTTCCCTGTCTTCAGCTCTATATTCCTAGCATCTTAACAATATCTGGCACATAGTAGGTGCTCAGCATATAGCTCTTGAGTGTATTAGTCTCCTAGGAGGCCATATGGAAAGACTGAGTGGTTTAAACGACAGATATTTATTTTCTCACAGTTCTGGAGACTGGAAGTCCGTGGTCAAAGTGCCAGGAGGTTGCTTCCCGTGGGCGTGCAGATCCCGCCTCTCGGACTCTGCACGTGGTCAACCCCTAGTGCCTTCCAGTTCATGTCCCAGTTCCCTCTTCTCATGAGAACACCCTTCATATTGGATTTGGAGCCAGTCATAATGGCCTCATTTTAATGTTCAGTTCTTTAAACCTTATCTCCAAATATGGTTGCATTCTGAGGTGCAGGGGGGTGCAGCTGTGGAGGGACACAGTTCAGCCCATAACACCAAGGACAGCCCCATCCCTTTGCCCTCCCTGCCCTTTCTTGCGCCATCAGTGCTGGAGATAGGAATCACGCCTGCCTCAAGCCCTAACAAAACGGTCTGAACCAAGCTGGATCAAGTCTTCCCATGTGCCTAGGACAGGACAGTGGAACCATTCACGTCTAGCCCATCTGTAACACAAATGGGATGGGATTTCTAGAGATGGTTCAGAGCATGATAACACGTCTGTGTCCTGGCCTGGACGCCCCAGATGTTTGCCCCTGTGTGGCTCTCTGTGTCCTTGACGACTCTGAAACAAGTGGGGCAGCTCTCCCCACAGTGATAGGCTTCGAAGGGCCACACACTGGTGAAAACTGCCAGTGCAGGGGAGGTCCCGCCAGCAGGGTGCAATCAGCCTGTACCATTTGCAGCTGTCTGGGGATTGGGTTTCCAAATCACCTGCTCTGGTCTGGGCTGCAGGAACTGAGCTGTCAGACACAGCCTGGTAATTACCCCAGACTCATCTGTACCTTCCTTGTCTATGTCCTAATTGAGGTTCAACGGCTTTGGTCACAGGAGGGGGCTTTTCCTGCCTTTCTCCATGCAGATTCCTTCATCTGAGCACCAAGCCAATTAGTTTAGCATCTGGGGTAATTGACAGAAGTCAGGCCTTACTGTGAGGAATTCCCAGGCCAGAGAGGTCTTTGAGGTGACAAAGAGAGTATTTTTGGTGCTACTGGGGATCCAATTTAGGGGTGAGGGCAGTTAGAATGTGTGAGGCATATATGATTCAAGTTGCACATGACCTGCATTTGCTCCTCCTGTTTCCATCATGTATCTTCTACCCCTTTGCGCTCTATAGACTGAGGTATACAGTTAGGTGTGATGGCTCATTTGAGTCTTTTTAGATCTAACCCATCTGGAGACACAACTCAGAGACTGCATTATCACACTGAGTGGGGGTGCTGCTTGATTTACATTATTCTGATCCATTTTTCACTCTCCCCTCTACAGAGGAAGTTCACCCACCCCAGCAAAGGCAGTTCAACAAAACAGACTCCTCAGAATTAGAGGAGCTTAATCCAGGCCTAGGCAGCTCCAAACTCTAAAAGGCATTAAGACAGAAACCACCATCTCCTAAGTTTCCTTATCTGCAATGTAAGAATACCTGTGGAACTATCTGGCCTGCTATAATCTTTGGAACCCAGAGTTAAGTGGGGATGTTGTCTTGAGAGTTAACAAGTACACACTGGGGGTTCAGATCAGACTACTAGGGTCCCTTCATGTGGCCTGCTAGGCTCCACCTGAGGCAGCAAAAGCTTGGGCGAAGGATTGCTGCTGAGTAAATGAAGCACTGCAGCCTGCTCCTGATGAGATTTTAGTTCTGCTCTAGACTCTGGAACCCATATCAGGGATTTCAGCAGACCCTAAAATAGTATCTCTGAGGATGAGATAATAAGCACCCTTAGACCTTGGCTGTGGAGTAGCT
This sequence comes from Scalopus aquaticus, assembly GCA_004024925.1. Classification (NCBI taxonomy): domain Eukaryota; kingdom Metazoa; phylum Chordata; class Mammalia; order Eulipotyphla; family Talpidae; genus Scalopus; species Scalopus aquaticus. The sequence continues at coordinate 50,643 of PVIJ01004194.1, read as the reverse complement.
GGTTAGCTCAGATATCCCTTATAGTGTGAACTAGAAGATTACAATCTTCAGAAATACTGTCTTGAGAAGGGGGTGCTGTACGTGCTTTTTGAATTATTGGGTGATATTGTAGTCCCAAATGGAAAAAGGAAGTGGTGGGTGGACTTTGGAAAGCCTGGGAAGGAGCATGTCTTCTGTAGGTTCAGATATTTCAACAGAGAGCCCAAAGGTGGTACTTCTCATAGGTCATATTACAGGAGGAGAGTAACAGAAACTCACAAGTTTTGTGTTTAGATATTCAGACACAGATGAGTGAAAAACCACGGGGGCCATGTATAGTTAATCCTCGAAAAGACCATCAATGAACCTGCAGGGAATAGGTTAGTATTTCTAATCTAATAGTAATAGATTAATATTTCCTAATCCATTCAGACACACCTGGGCACTATGAAGCCTATGAAGAAGAACCCACGGTGCCTGCCCTCCACATGTTTGCAACAAAGCTCAAGAGGGAAAAAGGAGCACAATAGGAAAAGCAGCAGAGCCAGCCAGAGTCCAACTAAATGTTTAATTATATACAGCAAATAGGCTCTAGGGAGTTCGGAAGGAAGAGAGGGATGAAGAGAATCACAAACATTTATTAAGTATTTACTCTGTGTTAAGCACTTCATAAATACCTAGCAGGCATTAACTTACATTATCAACTCTGACAACATTCTATTAAGAGGGTGCTAGTATTATTTCTGTTATAAAAGTGAGGTACTATGCATGAAGAAATTACATAACTTGTACATGCTACATTTAATGAATGACATATTCCTTTTCTCTAGTGACATACTATTATTGTTTTTATATAATACCTGTACAATCACACCAGCTTAAGACACAGCATGTTAACAATCGGTGAACCCTTTGGACATCCGCCCTGGTCACATCTCTCCCTAAGCGTTAACCCCTCTCCTAAATTTAGCACTCACCTACTACCTTTAGCCATATCCCAAAGAAGCCAGTGAGGATGCTCACCATCAGAAGGCGACGTGGAGGTGGTTCACCTGGATGGTGAGTGAGATTCGGATCAGCAAAGAGAAGGGACTTTCCGGCAGGGATGGGGAATGACCTGAATGCTGGGTTAAGAGGAGGCACCAGGCTTGACTGGAGTAGAAGGGGAAATTGGTGAATGTGCAGAACTATAGCTTTTAACTTTGATGGAAGTAGATATGATGTAGAGTCAGATCACAAATAGCCTTGACTGAGGTATATGAATGATACAGGATAAATAACAGGGAGAAATGTGGGTGTCATGGATAAATCATGCTGTTCCCAGTTTCACCAGCCAACCGCTACTGTTGAGGACTGTATGGGGGCCCCTGTTAGGGGACTGACATACAGCAGATAACCAGTAAATGTTTGTTCAATGAAAATTTACTAAATAAAATTGTAGAAAACCTGTGTGTCTCTCTGGTTCATCAGAGTTCCCAGATAAAAGAGAGATGGGGGAGGTAGTCCTTAGTCCCCAAGGACTAAGTATGCGGACAGAAGTTTTCCTCAGTAGATCAGTGGCTTTGAATGATAAAATTCCAACTTTCACAGGTGATCTTAGAAATCTGACCTTGACTTATAGCCCTGTCACTATTAGAAGATGTTACAATCAATTGGCTTATAAAATAATACTCCAGTCATAATCTACTTCTAAGCCTGTCTGCATCCAATTCCTGTTGCATAATCACATGGGAAAATATATTCACATGTCTGCTGTACCAAATACTGAAGGAAACTTTTCACAATAAGACATGAGGTAGCTGACTCCTGCAGTGCATTCCTGCATGACACAATTGTTCATTTTGGCAGCAGTTAATACTTCTACCCAGGAACAGATTTTTATATTGCTAATGAGACATATGATGCATTATGGAGAGTCTGAACATTGTGATAAGTTCAATAACTTGCAATGTGGTTAAAACAGGGAAACCAGTACAAGATAAATGACTGTTTGCTATTATAGAAGATATGACTCTTCAGTGGAAGGCAAGTGGTCAATTTTAAAAAATGTAGATATCTGGGCATTTCATTTCCCTCTTGGTAGTTTTATTAGCATCACAATAAATATTTCAATTTTCCAATCTTCAATTAGCAATAATTTTGAGAATGAAATAGTGGGGTTGCAACTGGTTACCCTGTATGCATCACCCTCTGTCAAAGTTCCTCTGTCAAAGTTCAGACTGTTACAAGTTATTATGACATTATGGCAAAGGGAGAAAGTTCTCCAATCAGAATTTCCAAAAGGAGATATTTAAGTTGTCTTGAAACTTGGGGGGTTCCATACTCCTTTGAGAAGTCTTTATAAATGTCTAACCAGGAGAAGACAGACATAAAGTAAGCTAGTCCTGATCAGACACAGGCAAGCACTCCAAATTGTGGTTCTTCATTCTATTACGTTTCTCAGCAGGAGACTGACACTGATTGCTGAGCTTGCACGTTTGTCTGTTTGCTGTTAGGTTTTGCTATAGTGCCCAGTACAGACAAAGCTCTGAACACACTCTTAAGAAACATGACAGTGATTTAGGAAACATGCATGACAGTAACTGCTGCTGACAGACTGAAAGTTTAGAAATACAGACAATGACAGTGCCTTCTACATTGTCCTGTTTTCATTTGAAAAATAGAATTCTGTCATATATATCTTATATATGTAGATGTACCTTATATATGTTTATGTGGATTACCTGTGTGTATATGATCTATGCATACTAGACACCAGTTTGTGAGCACTTTATCTTATGCATGCCTCATTTACTCATAAACAGAATCAATAAGTGACACAAGAAGCATTCACAGTGAAGACTGCACCCAGTGACTTTGGAGCCCTCGCCACAGACACGGTCTTGGTGGCTAGTCGTCTGTGCCTCTGTCCCTCAACATGTCACCTGGTATCTGGGAGCCCACGTTTTCTCATTCTTTACTAGCAGATGATATAGTCTACTCGATCATACCATTATTAAGACTGCATAAGATAAAACAGAAAAATATCTAGAATGCAGAGACCACTTAACAAATTTCAGTCCTCTTCCTGATACATAAGACATTTGAAATTCCTGATGACCTTATTTGCCCTACATATCTCCTTCCATCTTGCTTTTATATAGATAGATACATAGATAGATATTTTATACACATTTACATCATTCTTACTTTTTGTACAATGCATGCTTTCTCCTTTCAGGTGTAGTTCCCATAAAGTTTCCATCACCAAGTCACCATCACCATTGCCCCTGTGTTCTTCCCTCCCCCATTTGTATAGTGGTGGGAATAGCTGCCTTCCATCTTGCTTTCTAACTCTTCTATCCAGAAGAAAGTAAATAGAAGCAGGGCCTTAATGCACTCTACAACTTAAAAACCCCCACCCCAACTCCTTCCTCAAATGTAAATTCAAAGGTTTTAGAAAAGCTAGGCTTTCAAGAAATCATGCCTCAAATGAATAGATAAGCAGAAGGTTCCTGATTCCATCTTACCCAAAAGCCAAGATTTTCCCAAAGTTCAGCAGTTCAACCAGCAGTCTTGGACTTGGGTTTGGTGAGTCATGAATTCATTTACTATGCTGAAATCAGCAAATTAAAAAAAGAGACTAGAAAACCAAATAGATTTTCAAATATCAGAGTCTATTATTTGTTGGTAGGAAAGAGAAGATAAGCTTTGCTTCAGTCAGCCTGATTTCGGTTGTTTACCCATGTGCACTGCACTCCAATGCAATATATTTCTTATTTCAACTCACTGGTGATTTTTTTTTGGAATTGAGTGTCAAATGAAGAGGCTCTTAAGGAACTTCTTCTGTTAGCTAGGCCAACACAAGTTATATGCTTAGGTGCATTTCGTTCAGAAGTAGCCCAAGGTTTTTGAGCACTGCTGATCCACTTGTGATGGAGTTGAGATTCAAAATTGATTTACCAAAAGGTTGGAATTCAAAGGTATTGACTTCCCCATTACTGATTAGGTTCTAGTTGCTGCCTATACTTCCCGTCACTTCCTCCTCAGTGTTCTTCAGTAAATTTGAGAGGCTTTATCACTTGACAAGGCTGTTAGGAGAAGCCAACACAAATGTCATTTTAAGTGGTGCTTAAAACTCCTGACCCATAAGGTTTCACGAGAGTAACATCCATGTTTTTCTCAGTCATCCTGCAATTCATCCCCCTTGGTCATTCTGCCTTCCCACAGCCCCAGCATGGTGCCTGGTATATTGAAAGAGCTAATTAATGTACGTTGGACGAATTAGCAGTAAAGCCAACTCCAGATGGCAAAGTAAAATGATGATTGACCCTGACAGTCTAATCCATTTTGCAACCTAAGAATGTCTCTTTTTCACTTCCAGGGTGAAGAACTGAGTCAAAGTTTTCTCTACCAGAAACAGCCCTAATAGTGCAAAAAGAGCTTAAGCCATACTACAAGGAAGTAATCAGTCAGATCTATGGTGGGGACATTTCTACAGAACAAAAATCTGGGTATCACCAACAGTCTATGGCATAAAAATTAAAAAGATGAAGCAAAAAAGAAAGCGTTGTGAAACAAAAGAAACTTGAGGACAAAGCAACTCAAACTCTGAGTGGATACTGCTTGGATTTTGAACTATAAGAAGACATAATGAAGGAATTGCGGAAAAATAAATAGGGGCTGGGTATTAGATGAGTTTAAGGAATTATCAATAATTTTCGTAGGTTTGAAATTGATTTGGTGATTATGCTAGAAACAGAAAGCTCTTACCAGTAGCAGTGCATGCCAAGCTGTTTACAGGGGAAAGGGCATAACATCTGTGATTTGTTTTAAAATCTCTAAGTAAGGAAAACATGTATGTTCAGGAAGAGGCTCAGATCATCTAAGCTGGGTCAAATGGTGATTATTATGAAAGTTAAAGGGAAAGAGCAGGGAGATTCATCACGCTATTAGCTGTACTTCTGGATAGATTTGAATACATTTGAACATTTGCATAATAAACACTAAACATAGTTCACCCCAGCAGAACAAAACCACCAAATAAATACATAAATAAAAACAAAAGCCCACAACTACATTTTCACACACTCTTGTAACAGCTAGAGTCCAGAGGACACAGGCCACTGACCCTGCTTTGTACACTGAACAGTTTCCAAATGTGCTAATCTGCTGCAACTTGCTCATTATTCTTTTAAAAAATGAAACATCCAATGCACTGGTAGAAGCATCAAAACTTCATTTCATGCATCTGGAGCAGGCAATTTTTTCCTTGAAAGAGAAGGAGGGCAGAGAGAGGATGGGGTGAGAGGTCGGGGAGGAGAAACGACCATTGAGTTTTCCACTTGCAGGAGAATGGCAACGTCCTTGGGGAGACAGTAAATTGAAATTAAGGCTGTTTCAGGCAGCCTACAGGATGTGCCTGCAAATGTGGACATAGCCAAATGGTGAAGAAGTCTGTGTGTGCCCATTCATATGAAGTGAATGCCTTGTAATGTAGTCCAGCCCCTGGGAATGGTGGCTGGCTTGAGGAACGGAGGCCGGAAGAATGGAATGGATTTGACATAAGTACTTTTAAGTGCTCTGAAGGCTGGGCTTCTCCCTGTGGTTTAATAGCAGGGTCCACTGGGAGCTACAAGGAAGGAGTGCAGTGAATCCCTACAGCTTTTCGTTTTAAGGATAACAAATCTTAAAACAGGTGTGAGCTCAGAAAGATCCTTTTACTCCTTGTTTTCAGTCTGTGGCTAGCCAGCTCTCTGTGTATTATTATCATTCCACAGAATGAGGTCTGGGATAAGGGAAGGGAGGAGAGGAAAGAGAAGCTGAATAAACAAAAATTGCTTCGAGTGACTAATATTCATTAAGTCCACTGGTCATGCGCTATGAAATTTATTAAACTGCGGTTTCCAAGAGAATGTATTAGTGGAGCTAATGAACACAAATAAAAAAGAGGCCTCCAGGAAATGGTTTCCTGGGCCTGGATGAGTCTGGTGAGTAATGTGACAAGAGATTATAACGTTAAAAGCTTCTATTATAGTCTAGCAGGCTTATTATTGGAAGGAGTTGCCCTCAGTGTGGAGGGGAGATAGGAGGGAGACTAAAAGTCTGACCTGTCTGAAAAAGGGGATTAGAGCTTTCCATTTTATTCATTAAAGAAGCCCAGCGCTGAAGACCTCTGAACCTCAGTGCTGCCACCTGGTGGAGAAGGCACTTGGAGGTCACAGAATAAAGATGGCAGCTTCCATCTTTAAGATGCCAGGGAATTTGAGGGACTGCTTCACTGTTTCTTGAGTGATGTTGGTGGGAATCCTTTGTAACTGTGGTGTCTGGCGCAAAGACTAACACAAAGTCCCTAGCTATGTATAAACTGACTTAAATACTAGAACCTGAATTAAATATCATGAAAAGAAAGTTCAAAGATCCCATTCCGTTGTTTTTATTCCAGCAGGCTCTCAGCAATTAATTTCACACGATCCCACCTATAGTCTTAGGCTAAGGTGTTACCTTTCCTCTAAGGACATTTATTTCAAATCTAGTTCTCCACCCAGAAACTGTGGTGTCTTCCTTGACTCTCTGCTTTCTTCCACCTAATATCCTATCCACCAGCAAGCCCTGTCGGCGTGAGTCACAGTAACCTAGGACTACTTCTCTCACTTGCACACAGTTAATACCCAGATCCAAGCCACTTACATCTTTCTCAGAGATGATTTCCCTCCTCACTGCCCTCTCCTCCCACCACCTCACGGTCTCCAGCCAATTCCCACCAGCTACCAGAATGAACCATTAGAACACTTTAGATCATTTCACTTCTCTGCTCTAAACCTTCCCATGATGTCTGGTACTGATTTTATATACAAGTTGGAAGTGAATTGCCTTCTTAGCTAAATTGTACTTTTATGCTCTTAGAAATCAAACTGTTTTGTTATTCATACTATTTATTGTTAATATATAAATATTTTTGATTTGTGTGTATATAACATAGATTTAGTATTTTTGTGAATTCCTTGGGATTTTCTATATTCAATAACATGTCATCTGCTTGAAAAGATATGTATTCTGCAATGTGCGGATACAATAATATGGGCACAATGTTCTTTTAAACTTGAGTTGGTTGAAAGTATATAGTACAAGTCTTTTTCATTTCATGATTTATTGCCTAATTATCCCTTCAATTTCCAAGCGTAAGTATTGAAATCTCTATTTATTGTTAAATTATTAAGTCTTCTTTCAATTCTAGCTGGTTTTGTTTGATATACTTTGAGGTTCTGTTGCTAGGTGCAAATATATTTATAATTATTTTATATTCTTGATATATGGACATGCTTATCATTATGAAATCCTGCCCCCACCCCAACTTTCTCGAGTGATGTGTGTCAGACTCAAATTTATCTGACTTATTCTAGCTCTTTCATGGTTACTATTTGCCTGACTCATTTTCCACCCTTTACCTTCAACTTATTTCTGTCTTTGAATCTAAAGCCTTCCTGTTGGAATTGCTTTTTGATACTCCTGATATTTCTTCTTTTTGAGCAGGGCATTTAGACCTTACATTCATAGCACAGTCATTTTGTCATTTTGCTATTTGTTTTTATGTTTCCTATATTTTTGTTGCTCTGTTCCTCTTTTAATATTTTTTAGTGTTAAAAGACATTTTTAGTGGGGCCTCCCCAGTGGCGCAGCGGTTAAGCGCTGCGCTGTGGAGCTGTCGGCAGCAGCGATGCGAGTTCGACGCCCAGCGGGGGAGAATCCCACATGGCTCGGCAGACCTCTCCTGCCTCGCCCGCTGCTCCCCTCAGGAGTGTATTTCTGATCTGCCTGTTCTGCTCCCCACTCTGTCTCTGGTGAACCCTCTCGCCGCCTCACGCCTCTGGCCTGTACCCCAGCTTGTACGTATAAATAAAAAATATATATATATATATAAAAGACATTTTTAGCATGCCATTTTAATTTCTCTGTTGATTTTTTAAATTATTTTAACACTATTTTATTAGTGACTACTTTTAGGATTGCCATATGCATCATTTATCACAATGTGTTTCATAGACCAAAATTCCTAATTCTAGCAAAGCACAGAAACTTGAATAGAGCCACATTCCTTTGCTCCCTATTTGCACTATATTTATCACATACAGTGTTGTGCAAAACCTCACCACACCATGTTCTACTTATTGATTCATACAGTCATGACAGGAGCTTCAGGCTGGTAGAGACACTGGACCTTCCCACTGCCAGTACCATCACCATGCTCGGCATAGGCACTGCCCACCACTCCAAATCAAGTGATAACCTTTACCTGTGGTGAGAAAGCTTAATGTTTTCTTGGCCTACCAAACCCTGCCAGACCCTCCATGCAGACTGAGTGGGAGCTGGGTGGAGTGGGACTTTTCCCAGATAAAAACACCACGGATTCCCACTATTCTTATTTGAAGTTTAGCAGTATTTCAAGCATGAATTATTCTCTGATTGTTGCATGCTTCTGTTTAAGCTCCAGAAATAGTTGTCTGGGGAGAAAGGGTTAACTCATCCTCTCATACACCCATGTATGTTCTTTACTCTCAACTATACTCCCAGCTCTAGGAAACAACTATCATATTTTCTACTGCTTTTGTAAATTGCTTTTCCCCATCATGCAATGTTCTGCAACAGAAAGGCTTTAAAAATTTTCAGTAACATGGGAGACTATATTGTTTGGAAACAAAGCAGAAAGAATTGCATTATCAGCATTGTTATCTTCAGAAATAGAGAAGTGTCTGACAAACTCCATTGACTATGGTAGGAAAGGCAAGATCCAGGCAATAAAAGACATGGATACCAATCCACTGTTCTAGAATTTTCCTCCTTCAAAGATAGGGGGAAAGAAAATAAGCTGAAATTCCTATAAAATGGAACTTGGTTAGTCTTATGGGAACTTCTGTAGAGGAGTAAACATGGTAATATTTTTCTAAAACATGTTGAAGAGAATTTATCTAAGGCAATGTTTAAGAATTGGGACTATAATTATGTTTCTGTCATGTTTTATATTGAGATATGTCTGAGGCTTGGGAATGGGTTAGAGGGCCTTTTAAAAGCCCCTCCTAAGACTTCTGAAATCCTGATTTATGGATCCCCTTACCACATCCATGTCACGGTGGTATTTCTAAGTTAAGGCACTGAAGATTTATCAGTTTTCAACTTACTAGAAACTCATACATTTATCTCTTGAGTGTCAAGATGGTAGACTTTCACAAGGTCCAAACATTGGCACAAACTTTGAATTGTGCTTTTATTTTTATACCTTTCTTATATTGAAATACAAATAGAATAGAGAGGAAAAGTAACTCTGCAAGAGAGGAGGCACGGTGATACCCAGGTTGGGCCACCCAGAATGCACCAGGATTAATGACAATTTGTCCTGACAGCATCCTGACCGCAAGAGATGAAATCACCCTACCAAGTGTTGTGTAGGAGAAAATAAAATCAGCAGAGTGAAAAAGGAAGAAAAAAGAAGGATAAAGTCTGAAATATACATTGTCAAAGTGTTTTTTCCCCATTAATTTTGGAAGCCCTTGAGTGTTTCTAGGGAAATTTAATCTACATGTTTCTGAGCCATTTACACTTAACTCACCACAATATTGTTTTATTAGAGTCATGTGTTGTCCAAGAAGCCCTCTGAACCTTATTCACAAAGATTTTATTAAAGAGATTGTTTTCTTTTTCCTTAAAATGAAATGATGCTTTTCCAGATTGAAAGGAACATTGACGTGAACCCTAAATTAAAACTTGGGAGGCACAAGACAGATAACTTTTGATCAAAGTGTATCCCCATTCAGCTTTCCAACCCAAGGTGCCTTGGCTTTGGCAGCATCCCAAGAAATGGTTCAGTTGAAAAGACACAGGCTTATTATTCCTCGGATAGCTGGTGAGTCCTCTCAAGCCTTTATAGAAAGTAGAGCTTTTAAGGAACTCAGCTAGCCTACAATTCTGCTTTAGAATCCACTGTGAATAAAGCTCTGAATTAGTAGTGTATGTGAGGTGTGACACTGGAAGAATTAAATGGAGATTTTAAAGACTTAGGGGCCCAAGGGACTAAATGTGAATGAGAACAATGACAGCTAAATCATGGGATTGCAGAGAGGATTACACCACGTAATCGTGGTGAGGCTTGTATCATCTAGAACATAGTAAGACGTCAGTATATTTTAGCTACTATAATAATTATTATATTTTCTATGAGTATTTACATTGATAATTGCATGCTAAGGGAGGCATCTCGAAACAAAGCATGCCTTAAGATAAAAAGACCAGTCTACATAAATGCTCATTCACGCATTTACTCTTCAGCCAGCTCTGAAAATAGTTCTTATGAGAATGAATGACTTCTAATGCCCAAAATTTTGTACTGAATTTTAAAGTCATGAACAGAGTGATGATTGCATTAGGGGAATAAGGATGAGCCTGGCTCATGAGTCAAATGTTGTAATTTATGCTCTACATTAAATGATTGTGTGAATTTAGGACTATTTGTACCATTGAATCTTCAATACAAATAAAAAGTATTTGAAGAGCCTTTTGTTAAATCTACTACTCATGTACTCAAGATACTCATGTATTGTGCTTATTTATTGTCAAGTCTGTGATGGTTAGTTTTCAGTGTTTACTTGGCTAGAGAATGGCTTGAATTTTTTAATCAAACTCTAATCTCTGTGCTTCTGTGTAAATATTACATAAATGTGGTTAATATCTATACTCTGTTGACTTCAAAAAAAGAAAATTACCCTCATCAGCGTGAGTGGGTACTATTTGATCATTTTAATAGCTTTAAAAGCAAAAACTGAGGTTTCTTGGAAAAGAAGAAATTCTACTTTAAGACTCCAGCATTATCTCCTACCCAAGTTTTCAGGCTGTTTGACTTAATCTCAGCCTTGCCAGATGCTACAACCTGATGCACTATCTAGCCAGCTCTAGAACTGCTGTTGATTACTCTGTCAGAGCAGAGGCATGATGGGGAAAGGAACAGGTGGTCTTAACCAATAACTTCAGCAACCTCAGTGGTTTCACTTTTCCATCTGGAGGAAGTAGCTTTATCATTGCTGCCTGTCACCCCTGTGACCCAGGCTACAGAGATCTGCCTGCCCTACTCGTTGCACAGGATACACCATTTATTCAGTCAACAAATGTCTATTGAGGGCCTCCTCTGTGCCAAGTACTCTTCTAGGGACATCCCTGCCCTCGAGAAACTTACATTCTCATGGGAAATACAATGTATAAACAAATACACAGGGAAAAGATGCTCTCTGCAATGGTGAGTCTTTTGGTGACTGACAAACTAAGGAGGGGAGACAGGCGGTGCTAGAGATGGGGAGAGCTTTCAATCCCATGGTCAAAGCATGCTCCTCAACTCATGTCACCTAATAATGCTAAATATTCCTATTTGAGATGACAGAAAAGCTTGATGCAAGAGTGTAAGTCACAACTAAGACTGCTTTCCACATAACAAAAATCATGGGGATGGCCAGTATTAAGTGTCCACCATCTGCCCACCCCTCTCTGAGCCCTTACTTATATTAACACACTCAAGGCCACCGCAGCCTGACAAGTTAGGTACTAGTTTTTAGCCCTCTGTCACAGATGGGGAGACCACTTTTCCAAGACGTCAAGTACTTTTCCAAAGTGGCGCGACTGGCAAATGGCATGGCTCTGCCAGTCCATGCCTGGCCAGGTTGGCTCCCTGGATCAGACTCTCGCCCACCAGAGGGAGGCAGGTTCCCGGTGGAAAGCGCTACACTCTGTGTCAGTTCTCCAGTGTCCTGAGAACTCGGTTCCCTCTCTGTGTGGCCTCACCCTCCTGGTAGTGAGCCAGTGGCAGCATTTCTATGAGCCACACTGGACACAAGAAAGAACGAGAAGCTGTTGCCATGTCTCCGTAGCGTCCCTAGAGGGCTCCCGACACAGAGCAGGACTAGGGAATGAGAGGGACAGGTTAGGCCAAACTAATTCTTGGCGAGGGAGGAAAGGATTTTGGGGATTGAAGGCATGTAATACAGGTATGTGTTTGTGTTGCTTTCATTAGCAGAGCCTGAGGCCCCGTGAGAGAGAGGAGTGAGAAAAGACTTTTACAGCCGGCTGAATGGCTGGATCTTACTGTGCACCCTGGAAAAACTGCGTGTGCGATCCATCTGATCCTGGAAGTGGATCCATCTGATCCTGGAAGTGGATCGCTGACTTGAATCCAGGGGTAGGCAAAAAAATAGGGTCATAGACAAAAATCCAGCTCCCCTGGGGGCACGTCCTGCAAAGTGTTTTCAGTCCTCAAGGTTTCAACATTGAGCTGTCTCATCCTGTTCTTTCAACTGACATCACCAGAGATGTGATGGTAGCAAGGAGGACTGTTTGTTTTGAATTTGTGCTTCACAGTGGTTGGATTTCTTATCAGATATTTCTTAAAAGTTCGTCCAACAAAAGTACATCGAGTGATTCTTGATTGTGTGCTAAATGTGACAACAGAGAAAGGCCATTGGGTGTATTTCTGAAGCCAAACTTGAGTGAAAAGGCAGGAAATACACCACTGGAAATTATTTTGAAAGTTATCTGAAGATAACACAGGATTATATCAACAGCAACTTAACTTTATTGTAAACTGTGCCTGATAGTTTTTATCTTCTCTATTACAAAGCCAACCAGTTAAAATGTCTGATCACCCATCCAATTTCAGCTGATACCAAACACTGATAGGGAGATTCTCATTATCAAATGAACTGGGGTTTACAGCCATGTTCAGCATTTGTCTCCAATCAAACTTACTATCTCCTGGCGTGGCTTGGCATGAGAGTCTTACAAATATCTATATTGTCCCAGCACCCTATAATGGTATTACAATGACAATTTTATTAGGCCCATAAAAATTTTGCAACTTCCCTGCAGCACACTGTAATTTCACCAACAGTTGTAAAAGGTCTTAAATTATATTTGTGCAAAATTGAGATGAATAGTCTTGAGCATTAATGCATTTCTCATTGTGTAATGGGGACTTTTCCTTCTCTCGCTCTTCGCCAAGTACAAAGAAAAAAACTATCCCCTTCAACTATTTGTCAAATCCCATTAGAAACATTTAATACTAATAAAATTTATGGATTCAGTTTCCAAAGGATACTGCCAGAAGACTTCACGATTACTACATCAGTACTTAAATACAGCCATTGTTCACCTTATAAAAATCTATATGCAGCCTGACAGGTATAAAATGTAGCTTTGTGTGCTGAGTCAGCATCAGAGACTTTTTTGGTTGAAGTAAAGTTCATGAAATAAAAGTAAATGTGTTCTCGAGTCAGTGAGGAAAGATTGATCTGAAAACATTCCCCCAATAAATATGAAACTGACAGACTCTGATGTTATATGCCCATTTTTAACAGAAGAATAAATAAAGTATGATTCAATCCACTCCATAGGTAGGAAGTAGGTTAATTCATGTTAAATGTTTTGCACACACACGCTCAAGTATGAGCCTGTGAATTGCAATTTTAAGTAAAGTGCAATCTTTCAAATAGAGAGATTATACCCACAAGTCTTTTGAGTTGTTTTCTGGAAGTAGAGGTGCCTTTGGGTCTGTCACACTTGAACACACTGTCTTTCTGGGGACCCAATGCTTCAAGTCACAACCAGTTCTGTTCTTGGAACTCTCCAATTAAACAACTCATCACTTTCTGGTTTGTACGAATTTTTACCCGAGTGAGTTGGTCAAACCTTCCCACTCCCACAGTACATGTGCTCCTTACTTAACGAGGTCTTTATCTCCTGAGGAGCCACAAGCTCCTCATTTGCAAGTGGTAGGTGTTAATCCTGCATTTACTGAATGAACAAATAAAAAAATGAAACAAATCAAAATGAATGAATGAGCTACGCAATCTGCAACCCAAAGACTAACCAGTTCATGAGAAACAGAGTCATGTAAGTAAGGAATTCACCCTGAGACGTCACCAAAATGATCAATGTGTTTTAAGCTAAGTGGTGAGGATGTGGGAGAGGGATAAAGTCATGGTGTTTAAGCTGGAGGGTGTGCCCTCCTGGAGAGCCACGCTTTCCATGGGCAAGTGGCATGGGTCATTTTAAAAACTCATAATTTTGATGATCCTCAACTCCGCCATTTATTCTTTACAAATATATCTGAGAAAATATCTGGAGGTAAGATTTCCTGTCTCCCCTTCTGCAGACTGACAACAGATATGCCTCTTAGGCTGAGCCTTGTGATGCTGCATTGTCTGGAGGTGTAAACTCCCTCAGCCCTTGCTTCCCAACCCCCTTTTAAATATAGGTCTTGGGAAGGTCTCTTTGCCCATTTATGACACCACCAGGGGGTAGCTTCTTCCATTTCCCTTCCCAATGCATAAGTTTATTAAAGCAAAGTGTGGCACGAGACACAAGGTCTTACCTGGTCTTATTCAGAACATTTGGGATGTTCTGAATATAGATATATTTTAAAGTCAAATAGCAAGTGGAATGAAGATTTTTTTATTTAACGACCTTGTCTTTTCTAACCTCCAACTACTTTCAGAAAGTCCATTGCTCCCTAAGGAGAGCCTTGGTTGAGCAAAGGAAAGAGAATACGCAAAAAAATACATATTGAAGGTTATTGAGCCTTTTTAGACCCAGATACAAACTCATGACAAGACTGCACATATTATATGTTTATATTAAAATTAGAACTCAAAGTGGAATGGTTATCAATGCGAAGCAAATGAACAGGTTTATTTGAATTGGAATATGAAATCAGGCTTTCTTTTCCACAGTATATCTGATTTAGTGAATTTGCCAATGAAGACTGACATTTCCAAATCATTATATGAAAGGTGGTTTCCACCAACTAAATAAAACAACATATGTAGCTCAAAGGTCTTGGTAAAAATAGATTTAAATTTGTGATGAGATAAAATACACTTATTTTAAATTATCACATGGGGAAAACATATATTTAATATATGTTTTAAATTCAGTCTTGTTATTCCTCCAATACCCTCTAAAGTTATTAGGTTTAAGTAAAAAAATTATTACCAGAAACCTGGTAATAATTAATAGTAATTTTCCACTTAGTAAATGTTAAAACTTTTTATGAGAGATGTATCTTTTATATATATATATTTATATATATATATATATATATATCTTTTATATATATATATATAAAGGAAAGAGAACTAAATTACATCATCTGATGAATTATTAAAAATCATTTTTGATGATTGTTCTCTTACATGGTTTTGAAATCTTACAATAATTCAAAAGGAATTCATTCTCATATAATATATTATGTGAATAAGATATCTTAGTGCTATATCTATTAAAAGAAAATACACAAGTAGAATTGGTTCTGAATTTCATTTCATTCTAGCAATACAGAAAACAAATTGAAAATTCAAAAAAATCAATCATTAGACAATGCACCTCCCATAAAATTTAGTATTATTGTATGAACACTAAGAAAGAAATTGTAATATATAAATAACTACAAAACTGTGATGTAATCACACATATTGACTATAGACTAATAACGGTTGTGATGGCTGGTGATAATGATTTAACCCAACAGAAATCATTTCCAAAACTGAGTCTTTTTGTTACATGAAATTTAAATTAGTAATTTAAATTAAAAGAAAAGATTTTAAATACATGCTGTTGCTAAGAAGAATGAGGTGGTCCTCAATAAATGACTTTCAGTAATGAAAAATTATTAAATTCTATGAGGAAAGTGGAATAAAAACATAAGGTCAAGGAAGATAAAAAGAAACCATGTAAAATTTCCAAGTTTTATAATGGGCTATTTTTGTATTTTTAAGTAGGTGATGGTGGAATCAAATTGCTATGGTATGTACAATTCTATTTAAGAGTGATGTCACAGTTTAATTTTATCTGTCAATATTGGCAGCATACAGGAAATTTCCTTAGCATTGCTTCACTTATTAGGCAAAACATCAGGTGTCACTATAAAAATGGGTTATTTTTCAATGTTCCTTTTCTAAAAAAGTAAGTAAAATCTTAAAGTATTTTACTTTTACTAATTTTAAACTGATGCCTGTGTTCAGAAAATATCCATTCTAGTGGGAGGGAAAGAAAACAGATCAAAATCATTCATTGACAATAAATACTCTCAGCATTCTAGTTTAAATTTCTTTTTGATCTCAGGGGCTAAAAACGCAAATCAGATAATGAAATCTGGTCAATCCATTTAACGATGCTTCTCTCAGCTATGCCTGGCCAGGCCCACTGCCAGATGCTGAGCATATAAAGGTTAGCGAGACAGGGATGCATTACCCTGATAGAGTTTCACAGTCTGGTGTGACAGTGCAAGACAAACAGACCAGAAGGTAGTTGAAAAATTTCCGCTATATAAATGGATTTAAAGGATCCCTGTAATATGAATAGGAAGAAAATAAGAACGTTTTATTTCTTATAAAGAAGTAGATTTTGCACTATGTTTCATATTCGTGGCACCATTATTCACAATATTCAGAAGATAGAAACAATACAAATGTTCATTAATGGACAAATGAATAAACCAACTATCGTCTATACATGCAATGGAATATTATTCAGCCCTAAAAAAGAAGGAAATTCAGTGACATATTATAGGATGGGTGACCCTTCAAGGCCTATTAAGTGAAATAAGTCAAATACAAAATGATGAATACTGTATGATTCAACTTGCAGTACATACTCATAGAAACAGAAAGTTCAAACTCATGGAGACAGAAAGTAGACTGGTGGATGCCAGGGGCTGGGAGAGGGGAGAAGGGAGAATTAGTGTGGAATGGTCATAGAGTTTCAGTTTTGCAGGGCGAAAAAGTTCTGGAGAAGGCTGCTAGTGATGGTTACAGAGCAATGTGAATGGACTTACTGTCACAGGGAAATGGTTCATATGCTTAATTTTATGTTATGTATAATTAGTTACAATAAAAAAGATGGTGGAAATGGTTGATTATTAGACCTTTTTTTAAAAAGTCACTTTTAAGCACCTACTGCCTTTAGGAACTGCGTTACTTATAACAAAGACTAACATATGATTCTTGCCATCATGGATCTCTGGTCTAGTAAGTAGAATCAGATTCAACAGTCAGAGAACGCGAATTTTTAATGTGCAAGCCAGCAGATAACTCAAATCCCTAAACTAAGCTTGAGCCTAACTTCTGTGGCCTGATGATTCCTTTTGGGCAAACTAACTAAAGCGCAAATAAATGCATACTTGCAATCTTTATTCACATGCAACACCTTTTAAAGTAGAAATTAGACAACTGGCATTCTCGAGTATAACACCTGCTTCTTAAGCCAAGTGATGCATATAAAGTTGTCTTTAAAATGATTAGTAATTGCACTATCAACTATCCTATAGTCTCTGACTAGCATCAAACCAAAAATAAAACAAAAATTATTTGTTTAACTAACTCAAAGGAACTGGAGAGCTGCCAGTTCTTGCTTTGTTTGATGCTCTGTTGAGACAGACTTAGTCCCTTAGTCCCCCATCTTTTCAACATACTCATTTCATGAGTATTATTCTCCCCACATAGATGGAGGGAAAACAATCCTAATTTTTGCCCCAACCATAGGAGAATGAAACTGTGCTGGTAAGAAAATCTCACCCAATTCCCTTCTAGAGCAAAACAAGAACAGCAACAAGAACAAGCAGGGACATCCAGCGTTATTACAGGAAGTGGCCTCAGAGAGAACTGAGCTGTCCCAACCACAGATTGGGAAACCGAGGCTGAGGGTGAGGAAAAGACCAGGAAGGCAGCAACACAGATGACATTTTTAAGCAGTCTCCTAATCCCCAGTTCTGTGCTTTATATTCTAGGCAGCAAAAAGCAGAAAAGTCATGCCAACCGGTGGCTGAGGATCACATAGAGCAAAGCAAGCAGCTAACTGTGGACTTCAACAGGTGGGGGATCATGTTGGCAACACTTGACATCAACATTGGGCCTCGGGGTGGCTGTCCCCACACTTCTCGGCTACTGTAAATTTGGTGATCAAAACCATGAATTGCAGCAACCAACAACGAGCACCCCAGGGCCCCGAGGCCTTCAGGAGCAGGCATCTGCACCTTGACTTCTGCATGTCATGTTACTGGGGTGAAGCTGGACAGTCACAAAACGGCCTGTGGAGTCCAAACTGTGCTTCAGATGCCAGCAGAAGGGGAAGGCGGGCAGAAAGGGTGGCCCACGAATCTGCACAAACTAGGAAAACTGGAGACAGAAACCATATTTCCAGAACACCTTAGGGAGAGGAGGAAGGAGGTAGAGATTTTCGACAACCTAAACCCAGTTACAAAATGGAGTGGTTATGGAAACAGACTTTGGGAAAATAGGGCCTTGTAGTGGGGGGAATTGGAAGGTACAGTTGACCAAATCTAGGAATAGTAAAGACTTTCACCATGAGGCGTTGCTGTTATTTGATTATCAATGACTACTCAGTTTTTTTTCTTCTCAGTATTTGATACAGTAAATCAGAAACCACTGGACTCTTTGCTGTAATTTACAAAAAGGGAACAGAGCAAGAAAAGCAAATGAAGTCCACATAGACCAAAGGACTCAATAGGTTCAGATTTCCATGCAATGGTTGTGTATAGCATTTATCCAGCCATGCCATTTTTGTTCAGTGTGTGTGTGTGTGTGTGTGTGTGAGAGAGAGAGAGAGAGAGAGAGAGAGAGAGAGAGAGAGAGAGAGAGAGACAGAGAGAGAATGAGGAGGGTTTGGATATAACAAGGAGGAGGCAGAAGTAGGAGGGGAAAGGGAAAAATAATTTTAGTTTTCTGAAGAGAAGTTTCTTTTGTACTATACATAGATGATATAAACCCCACAAAGTATACTCAGGGTTCAGAAAGGAGAAAAAAAGGAGAAAGCATGTAAAGAGGAAGGTAGGAAGGGAGGGAGGGAGGGAGGGGGAGGAGAAATGATGGGGCAGAGGGATGGGGGAATTAGGGGGAGAGGGAGAGGGAGAGGGGAGAGGGAAGGTAATGGGAGGGAGGGAACAGGGAGATGGGGAGGAGAGAAAGGAAAATAAGCAAAAGGACTCATACTTAGGTGAAAACTACTACTTGAGGGAAAAACAAAGCAGAGGCCACATGTTGGGAGTAAATGTGTTTCCACATGTGAACGCCCATATATTATTGACTTACCCTGAGTCATAAATATGACAATTTGCCTCATTTCATAGTGAGGTCAGGCTCAGCCCAAATAAGCAGCCATCCTCTGCTTACTTAATGTTCCTAAATATGAGCTTTCCCCAAAGCTCTCGGTGCGGATAGTGTAACGCCGTGTGCATGTGCAGCGGGAGGAGGGGTGGGGAGGTGACAGAAAGCAAGCTGTGAACACAAAGATACTTTTAAGCCCAATACTTGTACATGATATATGGAACAGAAGATCGTCCATCACGGTTATTGAAACTGTGGCCAGCTAAGCTATAAACCTGACATGAAAGAAGAGAAAATATGACTTGTTAGGTTGAAAAAGCACCAAAGAGGGAATTATAAAAGGGAAAATTTCATGACAAATTAGTTTGTATTTTTTGTTTTCATTTCTGACACATGGAAGGAAATGCTATATGTTTGCTTAAGGAAGTGCAAATTTCTCCACTTCATCCATTTAAAATCCTCACCCTTAGGCCTTTTGTACTGAAGCATAAAGTTTGGAGACCTTAAATAGTCATAATGTTTCCCTGAAGAATTTGGCCGCAGAAACGTATTACAATTCAGAAGGGCTGAAAAGGAAAACCATTTTATAGCAATCTGGCGGTGTCTGCTTAAGACGACTCATAAGGAGCATCAATTCTTTCTCATAGTTTCTTTACCACATTTGATGAAATATTAGATGCAATTGGAGCAAGCGGCCCAAGCAAGAAAGCCATAAACTTGGAAATAGTGTTGTAAAACAAAAGTGTGTTAACATGAACTAAGTTTCAGATTGGAGAAAATACGCAGTGGCTGGTACTAGAGCGGACGGGAAAGTTACAGATGTTGAAGGCCACTCTGGGTTTCCTTCCCCTTTCCTTCTGGGAACTAAGATTTGGAGCTGATGAATAACAATTCCCCAGCTCTGGGGAGCAGGTAGAGCAGAACAAATAAAAGGAGAGAGCTCTATTTCAAGAGAAAGGAGTGAAAATCCCCTATTTTAACATGCTCTTCAGTTTGGGGGGGGTGTTGTTTGGGGGTGGTAAAGAGAAGACAAGATGAACGGAAACTCCCCCCTTTGCAACATATCAGTAGCTCACAAATAATACCACTATGTTATTAGCACAATAATCACACTTTTCAGTTACAACTTAAAGATTTTTACAAAAGAATTTTTTAGTGTTTTTAAAGATTTCAGTTCTCCCTAAATTGATATACAAAAAATGTAGAGAATTATGTTGCAATATATACAAACCCAATCAAAATCTCAGCAAAATGTTTTTAACTCAAAAAATGTTACTCCCCCCAAAAAATTTTTAAATTTAGATGAAAAAATGAAAAAGCAGAAATAGCTAGAAAAAAGTTTAAAAAGAAGATTATTGAGTGGGTACTTAACTTTAACAGATGTTAAATTTAGCTTTAAAATAACTATCACTAAAACAGGCTGATTTTAGGACAGGAATGGAACTGAGTGTAAAAATAGTACCAAGAATATATGCAAGTTTAGTGTATATCACAGGTGGTATTTTACATCAGTGCAAAAAATATGGCATATGCTTAAAATAATGTCAAAAAATCTGTTAGTAATTTATAAAATAAATCAAGCTGCATCTCAACTCACTTCTGATTCCAATATAAATTTTAAATGAATCAAGTATCTAAATCAAAAAACGCAAGCATAAAAGCTGTAGGAAAATATGCATGAAAACTTTTTTAATTTTGTGATGGAGAGAGCTGTTCCAAGCATAACAGAAAATTCAGAAACCATAAAATATAATGCAATTTTGTTGCATAAAAATGAGATGTTGTGCAAAAAGATCAGCAAAGGCACAACACCAAAGACAACAAACTGGAAATACATAAGAATGTTACATTTTATATATATATATATATATATATATATATATATATATATATATATTAAAAATTGTATCTGTATAAACAAATTATTGTTTAAGGTAATATAACTAATATACAAAGAGCTCTCAGAAATCAACCAAAGGACACCCCCAATAGAAAACTATATGGAGAGTATGTATAAGCAGACAGTTAAAAAAAGAAGACAAATACCTAAATATAATTTTTAAAAACATTAAATATTAATTAAATAAATCAAATAAAATGCCAGAGAGATGGCATTTTTTTACCGATTATATTTAGCTTTGATTTTTAAAATAGTTACAAGAACACTGAGAACACTCTCACCACCTTCACATTACCAAAAGTCCAACAAATTTCTTCTAGTCTCCTGCAATAGCATCTCTGTTGCCCTTCAACAGACAGTTCTTACAAGAAAAATTAAGAAAAAACACTTCCTATTGGAGCAACAAAGAAAAGAATTAAACTTCCACTCTCAGGTCAATTCATTGGATGGCCAAAGGGAAAAAATTAAAACCAAGGATAAACAAAAAATAATAAAAACAAAACATCAGTCATGTAATTCCAGGAGCTGGAGTCTTCACTGCTTGGGTTTGAATCCTGATTCTGTCTCTAACTCATTGTGTGAACTGGAGCATTTCATTTGATCTTCTTATGCTTCAGTTATGTCTTTTGTAAATTCAGGTCGACAGGAAAAGGAAGTCTTGCACTGAGAGGATTAAATGAGTTAATACATGGAACATGCTGAGAAAATCTGGCATATAGTAAACACGTTAAGTAGTTAAGAAGAGGAAGATGCTGTTGTTGCTGTACACGGTGAGGATGCTAGCCAGCACCTCGTGCATACTCCAGGCTTAATCTCTTTCCATTTGCTTTGTCCTTGCCTGGTTCATTGCCTCATTCCTCAGGTGTCTGCTCAAACATCACTTCTCCAGGAAAGACTTCCCTGATCACCTAGTCTAAAAGTGTCCCTGCCGCCAATCCAACCATGTTGGATACTCTTAGATATAATCAAAACATAAATTAATCCTACTTTCCAGGGAGTGGTTTAGCTATATGTGTTCTAATTTAAAATGAGTGTTTCCTTTCAACCCTCAATCCCACTCTTAGGCTATTATACTGAGGAAAATACTTTGATAAGTACATGAAGATCTATGTAAATGTTTTTCATCAAAACATTGGCTATAATAAAGAAAAATCAGGAAAAGCCTAAAAGTTCATTAATTTGGGGCATCTATTATCAACTTGCTATACAAATAACCCACAATACCGTTTATCCAACTGGTGAGTCACTGTGGGTTGGCAGATTAGGCAGGGCTTAGCAAAATGGTTCTTCTGAGTTTGACCGGTCTCACTCATGTGTCCAAATAGGTTCTCTGAAGCCTCAGGCAAAATCTAGAATAAAATCTTTTCTATTTCATTCTTTTGGTCAAAGGAAGTCACTAGGACAGCCCAGATTCCAAAGGTGGACAAATAGACTCCACTTCCTCATGACAAGAGCAGCAAAATCTCATTGCAAAGGAACATGGATATAGGAAGAGGTGGAAAATTTTAGCCATTTTGCAATTTACCAAAATAAGGAACAGGTTGAATAAATTATGTTAAAATTACATTAGATTATTTTGCAGCAGTTAAAATAGTGATGTTGGTCTATATTTATTGGTCAGGAAAGATGCTTACGGCATACTTAGAAAGCATATTATAGAAATTCTGATTTATATCATACATATAAATATATCTATGACATAGTTGGGGTGGAAGATATTGGGAAAGATTTTTCCAAAATATCAATAGTGTTTAGCTCTCAGTTACAGACTCTGTTCACTGCTCTCCTTTCTTCCTGACATCTTTGCTTGTTTTTTGATATCTGTCTCTTTCCTTCCTCCCTCCCTCCTTTCCTTCCTTCCTTTCTTCCTCCCTTCCTTCCTTCCATCCTTCCCATTTCCCCCTCCATCTGCCCTTCCCTCTTCCCTCCTTCCTTGCACCATTATTCTTCATCCCTTGACATTCTAGTTTTCCTTCCTCCTTGACATCCTAGTTTTCCTTCCTAGGGTGAGGTAACTAGACTCAACTCCTTATTACAGGAGGTGAATCTAGACCTTTTCTCATGCCATTAAAAGAGCAAGGACATTAGCAGAAACTTAGAGGCATCTTCCAGTTCTCTGCTTACATAAAACTACTGAAGCAAGCCACATGGCCAAACTCAAAATCAAGGAATGGGGAAACAGTCCCCACTTCTTCATGAGAAGAGTTACAAAGAAAGTCACTTTACAAAGGATGTGGATAAGAGAAGGGTGGGGAATGGAGGTCAATAATGCAATCAATCATAAGGAAGGAGTGTTGACCTAGTGAGAAGGATGTTGAGGATGTTGTATTGAATCTGTGTTTGCACAGCAAACATGTTGTCTTTGCTTAGAAGAGTTATTTAAGAATTGTTGGGAGGCTAATGGAGATTATATAATATCTCCAGCTACCACGGTTTGACATTTGTGTCTGCTCAGTGTTACTTTAAAAATAAAATGAGAAAATTTCAAGTGTTTTGAAATTTTAAAGCTATACCCAAATAATTATGTAGATTTCCAATTGCCAGTTAGTCTCCTGGGCCTCCTTTTCTGTGAGTATTCAAGCAATGCAAAAATAATTTCAATAATAGAGTAAGCCAAACATGGCTGGGTAGATAAATCTGTGGCTGCAAAACAAAGACAACATCACACAATGTCTACCAAAACCAAACACAAATTACTTTGGGGAAATTTATAACATTAGTGTGGGTAATTGAAATTAAGCTAGATTATTGTCATGATTCTTTCTAATACTTATATTTTTCTGCATACCAAAGGACTTGACGATATTCAAAAATTAGATAAATTCCATCAAGCTATTGCTCTCATTAACATGTGTCTCTCTTTGCCTGCAGGGATTCTAAAATGAGTCATTTTTCCTTGAAATGCATCCAGTTGCTGTAGCAGCTGTAAACTGTAGGAGTTGATACTCCTTAATATTGAGGTGAAAGAGTCACCAAGCCCCACCCTTTGGAAACTACTTTGGCTACAACACTCATACAAAGTTCAAGGCCTTCATGATGAGGCCTAAAGCCTTTAATTAATCTATTTGCCTCTGCAGCTCCTGTGGTCCCCCAGTGCTCCCCCACTGCATAGCAACCACCCTGTCTATTTACTAAGTCTCTCCCTGAGCAACGTTACACATTTTAAGATGTCTTACCCAAAGTCCAGCTGTGGAAAAATAAAACTAAGCAAAAATCAAACCAGGAAGATTCCTGCTCCAGAATAGGAAATGTGGACATTTTTTACAAAGCCTCCCCCTAAGATGCAGTAAGAAGTCTCTCCCTTTCCCCCAAATAATGATCCAGCCCTCAACTGTTTCTATTTTAGTTTCATTTTCTTTCATTCATCAATCAACAAATATGTAGCAAGTACTTTCTCCATGGCAGACACGGTGCTAGGCCCTGGCAATTAAATCTATGATGCAGGGAGACTTCTCAAATCAGCTTCATTTATTTATCCTACAATCAAATAAACAGAGGCAAAGAGCCTCGTTGCTCACTGCACCTTTGCCTCGACTTTAGCAGAATATCCTGGGTAAGGCGCTCCACTCTACTCTACCTTGAGTAGTGGCCAAAGTGAGCCAAGCCACAGCACAACTGTCTTTCTGGACTTGCTTGTGTTCATTGTAACTGCCTTCTTGCAAACATACGCACCCACATAACACAAAAAAAAAAAGTGATTCAGGCATGGGCATAAAGAGGAGGCAAGATTACTTGAGCAGATTAGACTGCAATGGTTTGGAATTATTTTTGGACTAGTTAGCATCAATAAGAAGTGTCTTGTAGATGGTCTATTTTTTTAAATTTTATTTTATATATATTTTACATCATTCTTCCTTTTTTTTCATGCATACAGACAGAGGCGTGGGGTGGCAAGAGGGTTCACCAGAGACAGAGTGGGGAGCAGAACAACAGAAACACACATTGAGGGGAGACGTGGGTGGGCAAGAGAGGTCTGCTGTGCCATGTGGGAATCTCCCCAACCAGGCATCAAACTTGCATTGCCCCTGCTGACAGCTCCACAGCACAATGCCAAACCGCTGCGCCACCGGGGGGCCCATTCTTCCCTTTTATACAATGTATGCTTTCTCCTTTCAGGTGTAGACCTTTCAGCTGAGATGGGAATGTCCAATTTCCATCACCAATTCACTGTGCACCATTGCCATAGTCCCTTGTGTTCTTCCCTCCTCTGTTTTGCTCCCTCTCCCTCCACTTCCCCTGCAGTGTCTCTGGTTAACAGTTATTTGTTAATTTTGTTTTTTTAATTGATTGTAATTATTTTTGTCCTGATCCCTTATTTTGTCTCCTTACATTCCTCCTATAAGTGAATAGAAGTTTGTGTTGGAATTTTTGTTCTGGAGTTTCCAACTCATGACAAATCACTAAGTGAGTTACTGATTTGCCGTGTTCTGAGTTCAGCGATTACCTAGACAGAGTGTCTGATATTTCCATAGTATTGGGGAGGGAGGGGGTTATTGTAGAAATCCCCCAGTAAAGGCTTTAATGTCACTATCATTTTAACACTACCAAAATAATCCCCTTGTATACATACACTCTTCATATACCACCAGCGCCTTTATCTAAAATGTCTTCATTTTACCTTCACTATGATTGAATTATAATTTAGCAGGATATAATAATTCTAAATTAAGAGGATTTCCACCCACTTTTTAAAGATTCATTCCACCTCTTTTTGGCATCTATTGAAATTTGTGAAAAGTGAGTTATTGGTCAAATTGTCCTACTTTTGAAGATAATCTCTCTGTTTGGTTGTAGCTGATTTTCAGATCTTCTCTGAAGTGTAACCATGACATATTTTAGTGATTTTACTTTTATATGTCTTGCTTGGAATATTTATGTCTTTTATGAACTATGAAACATTCTTACCTTATCTTTTAAAATGTTGTCTCTTCTGCATGATGTTGAAATTTCTCATCTCATCGTCTAAGTCTTCATTTGTTTATATATATTTTCTTTTACTTTTCCAGTTTCATTTTTTTTTAATCTCATTGGGTTGCGAGTGAATGATTTCTTTATATCTATCAGTTTACTCATTCTCCCATCAGTTATACCTAATCTCCCTTTAATCCAGCTACTGAGTGTTTTAGATGAATTTTTTAATTTCTAGAAGTTTCGTTTGGTTCTTTTTAGAATCTATTTTGATAAATGCTTCATATATTTTATTCCTTTATCATCAAAGACATACTTATTTTATTATCTCTAAAAGATAGTGTTGTTATTTGAGTACCTTGGTAACTAATCCTTCTATTTTCTTTTTATCTGATTCTTGCTTCTGGTGAATTTGTGTAATTTTGGACCATAAGCTAATGTTCAGCAGGGATTATGATGGAAATATTATGTAGCCTACATTGACAGCATGTGCCTTCCAAGGGGCATTTTGCCTTTTGCCTATTAATCTAAGTATCTCATCATTCTAGGATTTGTTTGATGTTGATGCCATAGTCTAGGTTTTTCTGGGTCATGCTGGCAGGCCACAAAACATAATTGATTGATAACTCCTCATGAACACAGTGTCTATTTAAGAGAGACATTTATTGGTTTATTGTTGTTTAGGGGTGTGTGTGTGTGTGTTTTATTTTCTCACAGACTTTTAAACTCAGGCCCTTAGAAAATCAACCTCACTCCATTTCACATCCAAGGTAACCAGAGTAACAGGCTTCCTATCTCTTTTTTAGTTGTTTCCATTTGTTTGCTAGAAAATTCACCTTTTGCAAACTTGACTATACACTTATGCTTATTGTATTTTAGCCTCTGTGTGTTTCCATAAGAGGAGTTTTCTGCAACTTTATTGAAAATATGTCCCAAAACTGAAGTTCTTGCATTTTTGTTAATGTGATCAAGCAAAAATGTTAGCCAAACACCCTGCCTTGTAGGAATTTTAACTAGAGTAGTCACAGTTGTGAATTAATGAGTGACCTTACTGCGAGTAATGATGCTAGTTCAATTATGGGCAGAACAGATGCTTAATAAATATTTACTGACAGAATTTGTTAAAATACTTTCACTGATAAGCTTCCTGTCTGTTAGTGCCACCCTTCATTTCTCTATGGCAAGAGTGCTTTTTAGGGTGATTTTAATTTTTTAGATATGTAAGCGAGCAACTCTAATGAGACAAATTCTACAAACCATGTACGAAAATTAATATTATTGATTTTTAGTGGTCTTTTATTATATGAAAAAGACTTGATAACCACTCACTAAGCCATACTTTGTCATTCCAACAGCATTCCCACAGCAAATATAGTGGCGACAATCGTATTTCCACTTTTTCATTTTAAGAAATAAGCCTTAAACTGTATCCTGAAGATTGACTGTTTTTCAGAGATCACCATAAAACTTAGAGCTAGAACTAAAGATTATTTATCTCTCTGGTAAACTGAAGACACCTAGACACGTTTTTTATACTTGATTCTCTATAGGCTAAGACCAAAATAAATCGAACAAATAAATATTTTAGAATCCGTATCATCATCACTGAAAGTAGGCTTCGAACTCAGTGATTAAGCAAGCTATTGTTTAATTGCTTCCTTGCTCTGCATAGGTCTAAAAATAGGCATCCATGTTTCAAGTGTGACAAGTAGAATGATTGGTGCCTCTATTTCCTGGGGTGGTGGGAACAGCCCAGCATTTAATCTGCAGCCTCCTTGCCACGTTCATACAAGGGAGCATGAGCTTACTACCAAACAGGTGCCAGGGAAACAGGGACATCTTGCAGTCACGCCCTAGGTCAAGTGGGAGATCTTATATTTTGGGGGAAGTCCAAATAGAATCATATGAGAAAAGCCAGAGGGTAGTGAAGACATAGGCAACTCTGTAGCTTAACAGCTGTTCACAATAGCAAAGGTATGGAAGCAACCCAGATGTCCAAAAACAGATGATTGGATCAAGAAGATGTGGTACATATACACAATGGAATACTATTCAGCCTTCAAATAAGATAAACACGTGCAATTTGCAGCGACATGGATGGAATTAGAGGGGATCATACTCAGTGAAATAAGCCAGAAAGAAAGAGAAAAATATCGAATGGTTTCACTTATAACAGGACTATAAGGAAACCAAATAGGAGAGAGACACTCAGCAGGGGGGCAGGGGGGAGGAGGCGGAGGGAGGGAAGGAAAAGGGCACAAAATGGAATAGAAAAGAACACAAGGGGACCATGGAGATGGATCACGAGTGAATTGGTGGTGGGCTACCCAAGGGGAATACAAAATGTAAAAGACATAAATAACAATAAAAATATATATTTAAAAAAAAAGCAGCTTTGTGATTCCAGTTACCCATCTATTAGCATAATAATAAAGCCCAGCCATCTCAATGTCATTTCCAAGATCAAAACACATACAGCTTTCTGAATCCTTGTGCCAACTTACGATCTAACTGAATGTAGGCAAGTCTCCAATATTGGATTTTCTATCCATAAAATGAGACTCATGAAAGTACCAGTCTCGTAGGATTGTTATTTTATAGGGTGAGCAAGATAACAAATATAAAACAGTATCTGGCATTAGTAAATACTTTAATATTTGCCATAACTGTAATGAATAAGCATTTGAATACCTACTATGAGCAAAAGTTTATGCTAAATACTTCGGTGGTGATAAAAATAAATCAGACACATATTCTGTCTACTAGAAGCCTAAAGTCTAATATGAGAGATAAGATGAAGCTATAAACCCATGAGAGTAAGACTGAATGTATCTTACTCATCCTCATGTTCCTAGCACCCAGAACACTTTTGGTACACAGTAGGTGTCCATTAAGTAAATTAAATAACTCTTTTTCCGCAAGGAAGTAATAGACATGAATAGGATAAATACAAGAGAAAATGCAGGTAGGAATAGGACCTTAGAGGTCCAAGAAATTTCCCACAGTTTCTCATCTGTCAACGGATGCTCATAATGACACTTGTGTCAGATACCGTTACACAGATTATTGCAAAGCTCAAATAGAAGGTGTTTAGATGACACCAGGAGATGGAGGAGTCAGGGAACAAAAGGACGATGAATTAACCCACAGAAAATTAATGATATTTACTAAGAGTCAGCAGGGCCTGCTACGCTCTGTGCAGTGTTCCAAGCAGCTCATACGTGTTAACCAATTTCATCTTTGCAAAAACTCTGTGACATGGGTTCTATTGTTGGCCTCATTTTTAAAAAAGATTATTTATGCATACAAGCTGGGGTACAGGCCAGAGGCGTGGGGCGGTGAGAGGGTTCACCAGAGACAGAGTGGGGAGCAGAACAGGCAGATCGAGGGAAACACACTGCTGAGGGGAACAGCAGGGAAGGCAGGAGAGGTCTGCTGCACCACGTGGGAATCTCCCTGGCCGGGCATCGAACTCGCATCACTGCTGCGGACAGCGCTTAACCGCTGCACCACCAGGGAGGCCCTGTTGGCCTCATTTTGCAGAAAACCAGACACAGAGAAGTTAAATAACATGGCCACGGTCACACACCAAGTCACAGAGCAGGATCTAGTCCCTGCAGGGTAACTCCAGTGCCTTGTTTCCATGAGCAGCCAGGGCCTCAAGCCCATCTCTGTTATCAGAAAATAACGGTCCTTTCAAACCCAGACTCCATGTTCAGCTTCTGCCCCTCTCTTTCTAGCAACAACCTTCCCCAATGTTCTCTACCACAAGCTTAATTTCATTATCTTCACTGCTTCCTGGGAGGAAGAAGGGAAAGAGTGAGCTATAAATATCCCTTCCTAAGTGCCCCCCAAAGTGGAACCACCTGCCGGGCCTGTGTGCGGTAGAAGGAGAAGCAGAACCTCCGCTGGGGAGAGGAGTTTACCCTCATCATTCAACTGCAGGTTTTGAACACCTCCCGCAGGGCCGCCTGCTGCAAAGGAGAGGAAAGCAAACAGACCATAATGAATGGAGGCCTTCCAGGGTTTTATCATCTACCTGCTTAATTATGTCAGTAAGAACTCAGAAGCAAGTGCTGGGCAGATAAAGCATCCCCAGAAAGGCGAGTGGCAGGTTTACCCCAAGCCCTGCAGTCCTGGCTGGGGTCCTGGCTTTCAGTACTTGCTGGAATAGCCTGCTGGCCTTCACCCTGTCTTTGGGTAGGGAGTCACTTTCTAAGCTGGAAACAGATCAGATGTTACTATGGCCAAGTCACACAGAGGAGAAGCGTCTTGGGGTCCAGCTTTCTTTTAAATGGGATGTCCACTCCGCAGGTGTCCAGATGCCACCCTCTGGACACTGAGGAAGACAACGTGTCCCAGAGATTAGTCCGAGATTAAACTGGTTTCCCACCGCCATCACACCGCACTTGCATTCTCAGCTTTATCCGACGCAGTGCGGAGCCGGCAGCTTCCTAAGCATCCCCTGGCCCTGGACGGAGCACTCAGGAGGTCAGCTCCGGGACAAACTGAGTTAGCAACAGCGCTGCTGGCTTCGGCCAAAGCGCCCCCACGCCGTGGCGGGGCCACTGCACACACACCCCCACAAGGAATTTGTGTTTTCTCCACCCCCAGTCCATAGTTAGCAGCGCTTCCAAGCAGTCCCTCTGGCCGGCCTCCTCCACCACAAGACGCTGGACCTGCAATCTGGGCCCTGCGGGCGTGTTAATTGTGAATCCAGATGCTCTACCCCTCGGTTCTCCGCTCTGACCTTTCACTTGAAAGTCAATTTGTCAGTCTGCTCTCTGGGTCTGAAGAAATCATCAAAGCCGCCCTGCCGAGGCGCTCCCCACAGGTTTCTCTGAATGTGGCTACAACACAGCCCCACTACTTGGAGGCTGGGGGAACCGCGGCACTGGCAGCTCCCCTCCCCTTAGAGCTGCTGGGCCCGCTGGGTGTCTCAGGGGAGGTGGTATTACTCAGGGGTGGACTCTGGGTATCTTTGGGGTTGGGAGGAAGCAAAGACAAGAAGCCGACCCCCAACCTCATCAGCTCCCCAACTGAACCTGGTGAAAGGGGAGGAGACGCAGACCCTCCGGAGACTCCACTGTCCAGGCATGTCTGATTTTCTGTCTGAGTTTCAATTTTCTGCCAGCACATCCAGAGACTCAAGTCTGGAAATAAATGTTCTACACAGAGGGCCAGGGAGGTAGGTCTCGGCAGAGGCACTGTAAGTGGTTTCAAGAGAGAGGCGCAGGGACGGGGAGTGGCCGCCGGGACCCTGCCATCAGCTCAAAACACCGCTCAGCAGCGCTGTTCTCCACAGCTGGAGTGGCAGCCGCCTGAACGCACCACGGAAGGCGGGCTCAAGGAGATGGGGTCCATCAGTCATAAGGAACAACGAAATGTTGCCACTTACAGCAAAATGGAAGAATTTCCAGGGAGTTAAGTGTAATAAAGTAAATCAGCAGGACGAGACAAATACTGAACATTTACATAGTAGATAATTCAATGAAGTAAAACACTTATAAAAACTAGTATTCAACAAGAAATGAGGTTTCTGAGATTAAGAGGGTAAGAAAAGAAAAAAAGCGTCCAAGGGAATGTAAGGGATTGGAGAGGGGTGCCACACTCTAAGGCAAGTCACTATTATTATTTTTATTTTATAAAGAAATTGGAGGTTCAGAGAAGTCAGGTACATTACCTGAAGCACAGCTAATAAGAAAAGCAGCTATTCTAGTTACCAAGGGAGCTGGGCAGGGCCCTTCTGCCATTCCCTCATGCTGAGAGCTCCCTTCCTACTTCCTGTGCAGCCAGAGCAGTGTCCTGCTTATGGATCTTCTCTCCCACATCACCCACAACTATGTCCTGCCTGTACCACACTCCAAACACACACATAAACTGCCATCACCACCACAGCCAAAGTGGTTCTCTTCCTCAATCCTATTGAACTCTGTTGAGTGACTAGTCGACCGGAAGTTAACTGTGGCTAAGTGTTTGTGTGGGAAGAGAACTCCCAGGATTACAGCAAGTCTGCCCCTGACTAGCTCTGTGAGCCGGGGTATATCCTGAGCAACTTTGGACACTGATGACATAGCAGTGCTCTTCACAACAGTCAAGTCACAGAACGCACCTAAATGTCCATGGACAGATGACTGGGTAAAGAGGTTGTGGACTATATACTTCACGGAATACTATTCAGCTAAAATGATAAAATAGTGCCTTTTGGAATGCTAAGTGCAATAAGTCAGAAAGTAAAATACATTTACCCGATGATTTCACTTATTTGCAAACTATAAATAACCAAATAAAACAAACTGGCAAAGCATAGCAAAAAATGATTCTTAGACTCTGAAAACTATACTGCTACCAGAGGGGATGGGAGACACGGAAGAGGAGGGGGCAGGGAGGTGATAGAGTATAGCCACTGGAGCTTTGGTGGAGGGTGAGTGAAGCATGTGCATGTAAGGAGGGGTGAAGTTGTACTCCCCAGATCACAGGTATCAAAATTATTTTTGTAAAATTTGTATTAATTTAAGTAGCTTATTCAATGTTAAGAAAACACACTGGAATACATGTGCATTGTTTTGCTTTGCTGAGCTAAGTTAAAGAAGAGTTGCTTGAACAGTCCTCTTGGCCATGCTCATAATAGGTGAGTAAACCCAGAGTCCTGGAATTAGGATTTGCTAGAACTCTGCTGTTTTGCACTGCTTGTTTGTTATACGGAGTAGTAAAGAGGGGAGAAGTAGAGAAATTAGGCCAATTTCCATTAGAAACCCAGGGCCTTCTGGGAGAAAAGGAATAAGAAACCCATGGCATGAACACCATGATGTGCTTGGGAGCTGATTTGGCAGATGAGGGTAATTCCAGTGAAGGTCTGATAATAAAGAAGACTATAGGAAAAAATAAAGTTTTCTATAGAAGGGGGGACTGTTGTCCAGATGGCCCGCAGACCAATTGTGTAAAGAACATGGAGGGGAGTATGGAAATCTGAAAAAGGGATTTCTTTGCTTCTGGTCTTGACAAAGTAATTGGATCTGGGCTAGCCCTTATTTCACAAAGAACCATAAAACTCGAAAAATACATGAGCAACGGTTACCAGACCACTGGACAATGGTCCAAAAGCTTATATCCAAAGGGGAAAAAATGGCAAATTGTTCATGGCTTATTAATAATGGCAAAAATAAACAAAGAAGCAGAGCAAACAAAATAATCCAAGTAACTATCAACAGTACAATGAATAGATAACTTGTGGCTTAGTCATACAATGGGATATTTTTCAGCAAAAATAAGAATAAACTACTGATTTGTACAATAAATGAGTGACTCTCAAAAAAATGCTTAGTGGAAGAGGTCTGCCACATGAAAGTAGATAACATATGATTCTGTTTAAGTGAAATTTGAGGACAAATATAACTAACTTATTGTGATAAAAATCAGAATAGTGGTTGCCCAGAAGCTGGAATTGACTAGGAAAGGAAATTAGAACAATTTCTAGGATGGTGAAATGTGTTTTATTTTAATAGAGCTGCCAGTTACATGGTAAATATGCATTTGATTGGTTCACCTGAGAGACCCATAAAATCTGTGAGTTCATTATATGTACATTTTACCTCAATTAAAAACAATTGTACTTGTTCTTGTGAAAAAAAAAAAAGTTAGCTAATGTTCAAGTCCTCAAACATCTGAAAGACAAAGCCTGAATCCTTACAGTGGTCTCAGGTCCTACCTTTTGTGTCTACCCAATGCACCTAATATTCTCCCTGCTGTTCATTCTGCAGGTCTTTGTACAGTTTCTTGAACATGTGAGTTTGCGCCTCTCATATCCCAAAGCCTTTACCTTGGTTCTGTTTCTCTCAATGTTATTTACCATCATTGAACATGTTTATCTGTTTTCCATCTGTGTCCCCCCAAGTAAGTGTAAGGTATTTTATTTTGTTAATATATACACCTCCAGTGACTAGGGGAATGACTACTAATAACTGTGCAAATGGTGTTACTGAGATCCAGGAAAAAAGATGGTGGATGGACAGGATCCTTGAGTCATTGCTTCCTTTAGGGATACTAGTGATAAGCATCTGTAGGGAGCAGCCACATCTGGAACAGAGTTGGGAATGTGAAGATTGGTGTCCCAGCAAGGAAGAGAGACAGAAACCATAAGAAAGGATAGGAAAGACTGAGAAACAGTAAGGAATGGTCCTACTTTGCCCCAGACTCTCCCACAGCCCCAGACCAGGAAGGAAACTGCATACTTCTTAGCCAGAGCTATCCTACTCAGCTATTTAGCAAGGGCACACAGGTGACCAGTGACTAGTTTCAGCGGTGGGAAGAACAACTTGTCTGTCCATTATGCAATCTCTGTGTTCCAAGGATTATCTGTGCCCACTGTGAGGAGCCAGGAAAGACAGCCACTCCTTCCCACTATGGGACCTCTGTCTCATGCTGAGTCTACATAAGCAAAACAGCAAGTAGTCACAGTGAATGCAGCCTCCCATCATGTTCTTTTCTTCCTGCCTTGGAGAGTCAGCATAAGCATAAACTAGGACCCAACATGATTCCTTGAGCTTGCTCCCCTACGTGACCTCTGTCCTGCACACAGCCTGCATAGAAATAAGCTTCATGTAGCCACAGTGAACTCAGAATATCCAATGGTTGTCTTTTCTTTCTTGCTACTGCTACAGAGTACAGGGTGAAGAAATGCTTCAAGACCTATCTGACTCCATTAGGAAAGGAGTGGGATCCTAGAAGGCAAAGGGAGAGAGAAGGGAACAGAAAACTTATTCAAAGAAATAATAGAGGAAAATTTACCAACCTTGGGGAAGGAATTAAACATATAAGTTCATAAAACTGGTTATCTAAATATGATGAGACCTACACCAAAACACATAGTCATTAACTACCAAGAGTTCAATACAAAGAAAGAATAATAGGATTAATGGCTCTAAAAAATACTATAACTGAACTAAAAAAATACCATAGAAGGCCTCAATATTAGACAAATGCATGTAATAGAGAAGACACACACAGGGTGGCAAACACAAAACAGTATAACAAAGAAAAAAAAGAATCAGAAACATTTCAGGACAAGAGAAGGATAAAGAAAATTTACTTAAGGAAATAATTGCTGAGAATCACTTCAATCTGGGAAACAAATCAGACATCTGATTCAAGAGACCCAAAGAGTTCCAATACCAATCTGACAAATAATACCAATCGGACACACTCCAAGACAGATCACAATTAAAATGTTGAAAGCTAATGACAAGGAAAGAACACTAAACAAGAAAGAGAGAAAGAGAAGAGAAATCTATAAAGGAATACCCTATTAGACTGTCTCTAATTTTTTCAGTGGAAATCTTACAGGCAAGAAAGGAATGGCAAGTGATATTGAAAACACTCAAAGAAAATGAATTCCAACCTAGAATAATTTATCCTACTAGATTGTCACTCAAGGCAGAAGGAAGGCTTAAGTGGTTTCATTGGAAAATAAAGCTAGAATATTTCATCCCCAAACCAGACTTGAAAGAAGTACTAATGGGACTATTATAAAGCAACAACAAAACAAATGTAGAGGTCACAGATGACTAAATTATACAATATGGAGGAGGAGGAAAGTAAGAACATGACCCATCAGAATGAGTATGGCCAACAGGCCACAAGTACACACCATCAAACACAAAGCTCAGTATAACCTTTAATCAATTCAAAAATCAATAGAAGCAAAACAAAAGACAATGGAAATGAAATCTAAACAAAACGTAAGAGGAAGATCTTAAAAAGTTAAAAAAAACAAACTAAGAAGCTATCATGCAGTTGGTTGGTGCTTCTGGGTATAGTGTGCCACTCTGATGCCTGATCTGGTTGGACTCCTGGCCAGCTGAGTACTCAACTGGGGTACCAGCCAGGTCCCGGCAAGGGGGTCGTCCTTGTCATCTGATGCATGTCATTAGATTCATTCTGCCACCACAGGTCTTTTGTGAATAGGTCCGTGGATCAAGTACAGGAAAAGACTGGCTGACATCTTTAGTGAAAGTCATTTTGTCCTGATTATTTAAAATCGCTTCACTGTGGGGGGTTTGGGTAGGCATGCAGATAGGGCACCAATGTTTTCACATTCTGGATTTTTTCTAAGGAGTTTAGCCAGCTTCTTCCCTAAACTTCCCCATCACCAATTCTTCAATATTTTTTTCCCTTTAAGCCTCTGATTGTCTGGCCAAACCATTAGCCACTGTCCAGGAATTGGATTTAGATCAGCCCCCTCGGCAATCTCCCGTGGGTAATTAGATGTACCACTAAACATCTGCTCCCAAGGGAAATTTTATTTTCCACTGTGCTTTGGGACCACCCTCGAGTATAGTTAATGCACTACAGCCATTTACGGCCAAGAAAATAGGCCCGTTGCCATTTACTCAGAAGAAGAATTTGACTAGTCTCAGGGAGAACACTGAATCTCTCCAACACTGTGGGGACTTAGGATGGGATCTGCCTGGAGCATGGAACAGGGATTCCTCCAATTTGAGGGAACCCCAGAGCAAGGCTACCAATGTTGGGGCTCACATTTCCTTTGTTCTGCCCTGGATTCTGGTGACACTGGAAAACCCCACCAAACTACTCAACATACTTGGAGGTACACCAGCAGTCTTCATCCAAGGTCTACTCTCCAACACAAACAGAGGCTGTCAAAATACATCCTGCCTCTGTGGCGGTCAGAAGTCTGAAGAAATTGGGGTGAGGGAGGGAAGGAATACTTTGGAAATGGTTTTATTTCTGAGAATTCTCATTTCCAAAACTTGCCCCAATAACCACATTTTCTTGGAGTTTGACATCAGAGATCGACTACCCTGGTGGCCTTTTAACCCTAATTAACCCACTAGCCCATTTGGTGCCCCTACCTCATTTCACTATGTGATGTAGCTTATAAAAAGATGTGGCCTCGAGTCTGTTAAATACTGCACATTCCACAGTTCTTGCTCAGGCCACTTCCTCCCCAACGGAGCCACTGCCTGACTTTTCCAAAGCTGATATTAATATCACAGACCATTATAATACAGTTATTTTCATGGAAGGCAGGGAGGAAGTCACGTGGCATTAATTGGTCCCATGGGGTCCTGAAATTCTCCATTTAGCATGTTGTTTTTACTCACATAAGCAGCAATGAAGTGGAAACAGTGAGGAAGCACTGTGATTGTATTAAATGAGTATTTTTTTTCTAGAGCTTGTTTGGTTAATGAGTCATTATTCCTTTTTTAATTGTATGAACATATGTAGTAGCTGGGTCAAAGGTACACGTGCATTTTCTGAAATGCACACAGACAGACAGACTGTCTCTCACACACACACACATATCTAGGTCACTGCCTGTTTGCCTTATTTTAACCTCTGCTATGATGTCAGTTTATTGAAAGGTTAGAACATCGATAAGGTAACCAATGTTTATGAGTTTTTGTAGCTTGAGATAAATATTTCTAAAGCTCCTGAGCATAAAAAAGATATATTTTATTCTCTCTAAGTTACTGAACCAGGAGGGTTTCATATCACCACAATCGGCTACATTGTGTTTGCATCATAAATTTTTTGCTGCAAAAATCCATTGCATACATCAGCTTTTTTGACCCTTATAATGGGCCTGTGCAGTATGTAGGGCAAAAAATTATCCCATTTTCTAAACTAGGAACTGATCTCATAGAGGCACAGTGACTTTTTAAAGGCCATGTAGCTAGTAAGTGATGACCCAAAAACCCAAGGGAACCCAGAAAAAAGTTGGGGCTATAAAGAGACTTTGTCATGGCTCAAAGGCATTTGTGGGCTAGATGGTGAACATAGAAGATCTTGGAGAGTGAATCTGAGAGGTTGCCAAGTTCTTCAGTCCTCCTCACCTCCCCGGGTAGCTGAACACATTAACTGCATGTTCTTAAGACTATCTCAGCCAGCTGTAGAGATACAACTCTATTCTTCAGCCAACAAGTCACATGAAGCAGAAAGTGAAAGTAAAAGATGATAAAAAGCCCTCTTGAAACATTTTCTGTTTGAAGATGCTGTTATTAGAATAATTTGTTGGTTCCCCGGACATGAGAAATTATTCTTTTGAGTAAGATGAGCCAGAAAGACATCTATTATATTCCCTAATATGGCAACAAACATGGACTGTGAATTCTACTTCTCTTGAGGATTCTGAAATGAGAAAAAGAGGATTCAAAGGGAATATTATGATTTTTCTCAGTCAAGAAGAACTTGAGTCAGGATGGTTCACCCTGAAGGCTGGATATTAACATGGGTAATCTCTCATCCACCTTTATGCAATGTAAATGACATTTCATTCTCATGGTCAACAGGTCAATAGATCCTTCATCTAAGTAGTAAACAAGTACACGATGACTTAATTTCTTTCAATGAAGGTGCTAAGATACTGTTCAGCATACACAAGGGCCAGCTGACTTTGTACAAGAACAACCGACAAGTAAATGTCAACTGCACAAAGGCCACAGATGAGACAGCTGCTCCCGGGACTCAGCCGCCCAATCTTTACACAAGTACCCACGTGCGGTCCCACCAGGATTCTGGGCCAGGAAAAGCACAGCTCCACTCAAGTCATCACCACCACCTAGTGCATGGCTGTAGGACTACTCCTGCAGATAATTCTTAACCACGGCATCTTCACAGAAGAGAGCTTATCACCACCAGCCTCTGAAGTTCCCGAACCTTTAGATCTTAACCACCCCTCTACAGAGGAGATCCAGATTCTAGTGGGACAGTTTGAGAGGAAGCTGGCCACAAGCTCCTGGGGAGTGATGGGCTGTTTGCTGATCTAACTTGTGATTGGACGAAGGCCTTTGGTGTTCTTCCTCTTTTTCTCCCTCCTTGTCATTTAATTGCTTATAAAAGCTCTAAGAGGCCAGCTGGAGAAAGTGAATAATGAAATTATATTTGGTTGCTATTGAGTCATTCTCCTTAAAGTGCATTAAAAAGAGGTCAAATTTATTAACTAGAGTGAGGTTTGGGGGTCACTGTGGATTTTGATTGCCAGTGGCACCCATGTCCAAACCAAAGTTCAAGTCACAGAATCCAATAATGGTGCTCTAGACAGAGAAAGAGTAGATTCTTTTTCAGTTCGTCAAATTTTACAGAGGTTGAAACTGATGACTGGAAGGCATAAGGGACTTGGTCAAACTCACCAAGTCCTAATACGTGCTAGAATAAAGGAGCACAAAAGTCATTTACTATCTGGTAACTAACGTTAATTATGTTGAATCTGTCTAAATGCATATGTGTTGATTGACTATATACTTCCTCTGTTGGTATTAAACACACCTGCTCAGTAAAATTCCATCTTCTGACTCTGTTTTCAAAATAACAGTTCATTTTCCATCATGGAACTGCAGGGATGATTTTTCTAAGTCATCTGTTAATAATACTGTGTTTCAGGAGCACACAACTCACACCCCACCATAACACGTGTGAGGAGGTGGCACGCTGATTGAGCTACAGAAGGGGACAGAGTGAGGTAGACATGATGACTAAAGCATGAAAATGCCTTTGAGCCATCAGTCAACCTGCTGCCATTTCCCCAGGGAGGTTGTTCTTGTTCCCCAAATTATGTTTAATTAAAGTTGGCTTACATCTTTGTGTCTGCTCTGGGGATTATAGGTTCAAACCTCTACAAATGTATATTTCCACATCTTTCCATCACCAGTGCTCCAACCACTCTCCACCATATTCCACTGGTCCCTTCCCCTTCCCTGCTCTCACCCCAACACCCTCCTCCTTTGATTTCTCAATTTTTCAGCCAGATGTTAAGAGGTTATTATTGGTTTCGTTTTGACTGACACTGTGTTATGTTTCTTTATATTCTACATATAAGTGAAACCATGCAATTTGCCTTTCTCCTTCTGACTTATTTCGCTTAACATTATTCTCTCCAGTTCCATCCACGTTATCAAAACTGGAAGGAGCTCATAATTTTTATTTCTGAGTAGTATTCTATTGTATATATACTACATTTTTCTGATCCACTCCTTGGTCTTTGGGCACTTAGGTAGTCTCCACAACTTAACTATTGTAATAGTGTTATAATGAGCATAGGAATACATATATCCCTTTGAATTAGGTTTTTTTTTTCCTTTATACTCTAGGAGTGGAATTGTTGGGTCAAAAATGGTAGATCCAATTTTGGCATTTTCAGAGCCTGCCATACAACTTTCCACCAGGGCTCGACCAGTCTACAATGCTACCAATAGTGTAAGTGGGTTCCTTTTCCTCCACATCCTCACCAACACTTGTCTTTTCTGGTCTTTTTGATGTGGGCCATTCTCACTGGTATGAGGTGGTATCTCATTGTGGATTTGATTTACATTTCCACAGGGAGACATTAAAGAACAGCACAAAGTCAGACAAGGGGAGGGAGGGAGTAAGGGAGTAAGAATCATGAATCTCTCCGGCCTATGCAGGCTCTCCCCTATGGCATTTGCAAAATCTTGAAAAGGGAAAGTTTCTCTGTTGACACTGGAGAGGTAATAGCGCTTGTCATTAGGAGAGATGAAATGCTAGGTCTCCTTGGAGCAGATTTAATTTCAACTTACAATAAAACTAGAATTCAAGACTGTACTACAGATGATCAGGAGAAGACTCCACTCAAGTGCAGAAGGCCTCTGGGGAGCCTGGTGGGCAGAAGAAGTGACTCTTGCCTGGGAGAAGGCAGGAAACATGTAAGAAGAGAAAAATAACAGCTTCCACCAAGTAAACCAGGTTCTCTTCAACTCTTAGAAAAATCAAGAAAGGAATATGAACAGTATGTGGATTGAAGAAAAGCCAAATAAACAAGCTATAATGATAGCTTGCCTTATGGATTCATAAAACATAACCACTGAAGAAAATGACAGGACCAGCAAAATTCCAGAGGAAACTGAAGTAGGAAACATACATTTTATTTTCTCTTATGGACACAAAAATAGGTTCTGGCAGCCTAGAGCAGTCTCAGATATCTTATTGGTCTGATTTGCTTCTCATTTAAATTTTGACATGTGTGACACAGAGTTTTGTGTTAATTAAACCTATTAATGGGAAGAATGTTTGGCATTCTTAGGGTTCAAGGGAAGAAGATCCTGTACCCTGGCATATTTCCCGGAAAGTGCTCCCCACCTGAGCTTGCTGACGGAGCTGCCTCAGTTTTCAGGGCAGGTAAGAACCTCATCAGTGTTCCTCTGCTGCTTTTGTTTCCCTTCCTCTCCTCACCCCAGTGTACTCTCCAGCACACTGTGGACAAAAATGGCAGTCAACAAGTGTTAAAGGACATGAGAGAGTGTGTGAGGGTACAGGGGAGAGGATAGGAGAGATGGTGGCAGTTTGCTCCCCGGGAGAGAAAGGTGTCCAGGAGGGGCCAGCACAGAACCTCCTGGGGTGCCACTGTCTCCCCACATTCACTCGGTTTATCACATCCAGGAAAAGTGCTCAGAAAAAAGAACAAATAATGTTTCCAGCTTCCTTCAACCTTAATATAGAAGGTCCCCAAAGGTCCCAAACAATATTAGAAAGAGCCGCAGGGTGGGGAGGAAAGAGCATTGTGCACCTCTGAGGAAATGAGGGGAGGACAAACAATGCTGTGGTGATGTGACGGGCCCTCAGCTCTGATCAACCGCATCCTTCTGACCCTGAGGCACGTATTGTTACATTTTCTAAAGAAAAAAATCTGCTTCGGACAGAACTCCCTGGGTGATGATATTCCACAACTATTCAGGACACATTTGTGTCATTTAGGGAATGAGTAACCAAAATCACAACTCTCCTTCCCCTTCTCACTGGGTCTATAGACAATGAAAGTGATCAAAGAAAGACAATCTGACTAGACTTTAGAGGAAAAGAAATGCAAATGCTCAGAAAAATGTAATTCTGGGAAAAATCATCAGAAATCAATAAAAACATTTCACCTACAGTTTTCCTTCCACTTATTGTTCAGTCACCTTTCCTTTCTTTATATGATTTGAGAATGGGCATTGTCTATGATATATAAGGTATCATAGTGTGTTGGATGATTCTGGAACCAACTCCTCTAGGAGATGGAGGCCTGGTTTGTGACGCCTGTCAAAGAAAAAGGATCCATGTATTTGGTCACAGGCTATGCTTAGGAACAGTTACATGGTCATCCAGGTTTATATATTAGTTATCAACTGCTGTGTAGCAAAGTACCCAAACTAAGCAATTTCAAATGGCAACCCTTTGCTCTCTCACAATTTCTGTGGTCAGGAATCTAGGTGTGTGTGAGTTGCGTGCTGGCACAGGGTCTTAGGAAGCTGCAAGGAAGGGCCAGTGGGGCCTGCAGTTCTGCCAGGCTTGACTGTGGCAGAAGCTTCTCATCTCACTCACAGGGCTGTTGGCAGACAGCAGGTGCTCCCTGACCATTGACGAGATTCATCAATCCTTTGCTATGCATGTGGGTGTCTCCATAGGGTTGCACAAAATATGAAAGCATCTCCCCCAGTATGAAGGTGCCAAGAAAGAGAGAGTACAAGAGAGGCCACTCGAGACAGAAGCCATGGTCTTTTAGTAACCTCATCTTGATAGGGTCAGCCCACTGCTTCTGCCATATTCTTATTGATTAGACATTAATCAGTAAGTTCAACCCACACTAAAAGGGAGAGAATGGCACCAGGAATCACCACCAGGAGGCAGGTGGAGAGCATTAGGGGGCATCATAGACCATTATATGCCCTACCATGTCAACCTGAAATACCTCAGCATGGTAGGATTAATATGTAAACCGGGAAACTCTACAAACACAGAAAAAATAGCAGCTGAACTGAATTTAGGGTGATTTATATATAGGTAACTTGTAAAGGCCATAATCGAAATGATCTGCCAAGTATTGGAAACAAAGTATGACAAATTCCCTGTTATCATCACTATCAAATTTAGAGACTAAAGAAAATCAACCTGATATATTGGTCATGCTCCATTGGTTATGGTTACACTTCAGTCATTTGGTGAATGTAGCAACTTGACATATGAACTGCCTTTGAAGGAAATTCGGTTTAGAAGCCTCAAGACTTCATCTCAGAACAATTTATCACCGAACCTACATAGCTCAATGTAATTAATCCTACCTCAGGTCTTATGGGTGAGTGTGTGTATAAGAAAAAGACAAAAAAGTTAACCACTCTCTCTATAAGAGTTTGGGGATCTTTTCAGCAGACTGCCCCCAAAGGCTCCCCATCATGACAAAAGCTTATCAACCATAATTCAGAAATTGTAGGTCTTGGCATGTCCTCCTGTGTTAATGGGTATTGTAAAAACCAAATGGCATTTAGAAGTAGCAAAACTATTGCTTTTAAAAA
Organism: Scalopus aquaticus; assembly: GCA_004024925.1. NCBI lineage: Eukaryota > Metazoa > Chordata > Mammalia > Eulipotyphla > Talpidae > Scalopus > Scalopus aquaticus. The sequence goes on along the minus strand of PVIJ01004194.1, from coordinate 7,423 downwards.
GGAAAGAAAAACAACCCCTGCAAAGAACTTACTCACCAATTAGAACTTGATCTCTTGGACTATTAAGGACATGTACACTTCCAGATTTGATTTCCAACTTAGAGTTTATGACATAGAATTCATCTTCTTATTGTCTAGAGTGTTTTAAGACAGGCTAGCACAGCATGAGACATTGTCCTAGAGCTGTAATGACGTGGAGCATGTAGAAAGGGAAGTAAAATAGATATGAGCTCATTGTCTTCTTTTTGAGAAACCCACATACCCAAGATCCTCCACTCAGTAAGTGCCAGTCTGGCCACCGTCCTAGCTGCTAACCAGGTTCTCTAATCCATACACTCAGCTTTTCCTTTCCAGGGATATTTGTTGTCTCTCCTTCTCTAAGTCTGACATGGCATGGCCTGCCAAGGCTTTTGTTTTCTAGACTTTGGAATTTTAATTTGTACCAAGTTGCACTGATGAAAATTGTTGAGAATATAAAAGCAGTTTGGCTCCTTTCCGCTGATCCAGAAGGTACTATGTGTTCTTTGGATCTTGGACAACTTCTTGGGCAGTTCCAGATAAGGTATCCAGTAACTTCACTCAGTGTCCCCGTTTTTCTTGCCCTCATTCCAGAAAAAGTTGGACAGCTGCCTCCTAAATAATTTTATTGTGAGGAAAGTTATTATGAAAACGCACTCCACTGGTTTTCACTGACCTCCAAAACACACTCCCTAATTAAGTGCAAATGGGAAACTGACTTGGAGCAGGTTGTCTCTGATTTTGGACTTGGGAAAAGTATTAAAGTTTATGAACTCGATATGCAAGCTCTGTGTGCCAAACGAGGGATTTCTTATTTCATTTGGTAGCTGCACTGAGATTATATAATGCTCCTCGGAAAACTGTGTATGCTGAAGATGCGTAAACCATCTGTCTGCGTTGAAAAGTCAGAAAGCACACTTACCCCCACGGAGCGTCTCCGGGATGACTAAGTATTTATCCAGAGAAATTTCATCACAGAGTTGTGTTGTCGTGTTGTTTTTTTTTTTTTAACATTGACTTTCTACATAACCATAAAATTTTACAATACTAAAGATGCAATCATTATATTCATGCTCTCACGTCCTTTTATAGGAGGCTAGCGTTATTCAGCTTTATTATTTAAAGAAATCTGAAGACCTGGCAGAAAGAAGCAAGAGCAGCGGAGAAGACACAAATTGAATTTCACCTCCACCATGGCCTTTCGCTCCCCAGCCAGCAGGGGGCAGTAGTAACAGAGGCAGTGAAGCTGGCTGTTTTTGACCGAGGATATAAAAACGAAGGGAGAAAGCTACAGGTTTCTCTGCTCTCCAGTGTCTCACTGCCTGGAGGAAGGGTCAGGTGTACTTCTGAATTCCAGGACGGTCACACACTAAGTTATGACAAGTATTTATGATAGTAATAGTAGCTAATTTGTTTTGAAACCATATTCTGAGCCAGGCACTACATTAGGCACTATAAGTGCATTATTTTATCACATCTTTCACCAAAGTAAGATAGAGTAGATTTTTTTATTGGTTTTATTTTAAAAATGAGGAAACTGAGGCTTAAGAGATTAAGTAACAGGGCTACAGGAGAACCAAGATACTGATGCTCAACCCAGGCATCAATTCTTTTTGTATTCCATTTGGTCTGGGTACTTTTTTTCATTTTCTTAATCATTTCTCCTGACATAGCAGTTGCAAGTATTTTTAGTTGTTCTGTTAATACCCAAAGTGTAATTGGTAGAAATCCCAATTTATCGGCTGATTTTGGACACCCCTGGGCTGCCAATCAGCCCGATTTACCCACAAATTGCCAAACTGGCTAACAATGGTGATGTTTCTGAGTAGCATTTTCACTTAAATATTGTCCTAGCTTCCTTTTATTTAATAGTGTAAGCACAGATTGGATAGATACCACTTGTTGCTCTGACTGTCTGTAGTTGTTTTGGCAAAATGGAGTATCGTTAACAGCCAGGAGTTTATAACCAGAGGGGGTTCTGCTCTCATGGGTCTCCCTCTGGGTCTCAGTACCCTCCTCTGTAAGAGATACACACTCGTGGCCCAGAACTTGTTCAATGGTGAAGGTTAAACAAGCTCTTGCAGTTTCAATATTTAACCTGGCTCTGGCACACAGGAAGTACTCCATAGCTATTATTATTCCAACACAATGTCAAATTGGAAAACAAGTGGAAAATTCAAATAAAGGCCCAGATGTTTTGGTTCTGGGTGCCAAAAGTCCAGATATTTGAGAAACCTTAGATAATTAATTTTGGTGTTCATTAGCAGAGCTGGCACAATGTGACCACAGATTACATTTGAGGGTAAGTGGGGGTTAATGTTCTCCCCATTCCTGCACAGTCGTCCTTTGTTAGGAATTGAAAATACAAAGGGATAAAGGCTTCCCTTTCCCATGTCTGCCGAAAAGATTACCGACGGTCAGAAAGCAGCTTCTTTTTTTTAAAGGCTCTCAAATTCCTTTTAAAATATTAAATGAAAAAGAGCATTTCTTTATTTCCTAGACTTTCTCTTTAGCTTTCAAAAATCTAAATATAACCCAATATTATTTTCTTCACTCAACTTTAAATCTGAACAGTTAAGCACTGAAAATTAAGACCCAGGATTTATCAGTGTCTCTTAGTTGGGGTTTTTGTTGCTGTCTATGTATGAACTTACTATTCTAAATAACCAGCTTCTAGCTCAAAATAAATGACTTTTATGAGATATAAATTCTCTTAAGTAGAAACCTTCTTAAAACTCTATTTAATAAAACCTGATATTTAAAAGTCAGGAGATACACAGTAAATAACCTAGAAGGAAATTATTTGTATTATAGAAGAAATGACCAAAGGGAAGTGTTAGATATATATTTTTCCTAATAATTGTAAAAATATTACATTATTTTATGCACTTAAGTTTTCCCAAGCATATCTGTTTTATTGGCTCTATTTCTACTTTTTTTCAATTCACATAGCTATTCATTCCACATAGCTTCATAATTTTCAGAACCTACATTACTAAGCTTCACAAGATTTTCCCATGTTTAAATGAGACAAATGTATTCATTTTTAATAATGTTTAGAGTATAAGAAAAAAAATTCTAGATTTTCCTAAAATCTATCCTATATCCTAGGTACCAGAGCTAAAGGGAGGTGGGTAGAAAACTTTGTTAAAATACTGTTTCTTATAAAATTCCAAATTACCCAGTTCATATACGTTCAATCTTTCTAAAGTTGGAATCTGTTCATTCTTCTGCTTTTAAAATTCTAAGATGTACTATTCCAGACAAACCACTAGGTTGACTCCAAAGTCAAGCATTGAGCTGGAACACATTCTAGAATGAAAAGGGCAGTATGATAGATGCCCAGATAATCAGTCATTCGGAGGTTGGTATAACAGGGAACCAGTGTGGTCACCTCAAATATCCTTGGAAGTCACATTATTAATGAGTTGATGTATCAAGACTGGAGAGGAAGACCCAGTCCATCTCCTTTGGTTGTAGGTATATTTGAAAGAAGAACTCGCAGGGCAAGTCTGCAAATAAATGTATATGAGGGAATGCTTTAATTCTCTTATATTCTAGTTTAGAATTCTCTGCATCACTATTTGTGAACTTGCTGAACCAACTAGTCAACTCTGTGGCTAGCACTTATCGTGCATTCAGTAAAAGTCTGATCGTGGGAGTAGGGAGGTCCAAGATGGTGGAATAGGGAGAATTTGTGTTCAACTCCTCCCATAATCACAACAAATCTACACCTCATAGACACTAGTTACACAGAGATTGCTCTGAAACAAGGGTTACCAGAGTGTCCACAACAAAGGATAAAAAAGCAGCGCCGAGATGGAGAGCAGATCCAGAGAGATGCTCTGAACAAGGAAGAAACCCCATCTCAGGAGGCAACAAGGCACAATGAGGAGGAGTACTCGAAGGTGCAAAAGGAAAGCTGTACGTAACACCTGGTGCCCGAATTCTACAATCCAGCAAAGCAGAGACAAGCCCCAGGACCCCAGCATTGAGGACCAGAAGGAATTGAGAACAGGAAAGCCAAGGACAATGTAGAGACTGAGAACCAGCCCTTAAATAAGGAACATAAACTGACTCACAAGCCCTGGGACCTAGAGCAAAAACACCAGGCTGAATAGCGCCCATACTATCCTTAGAACATTGACTGGGAGGCAAGAAAGTTTAAGGCATAATCTAGGCTTTGCGTTACCAGCAGGTGCTATCTTGGCAACTCTCACAGCCTTGCTGATAACAGCATGGGTGGAAGCCATCTTGGAGTCCACCCTCCATACTACCAGATCCTTAGAGCGAATACTAATAAGAGCTTTACTGGCCCCTGGAAAGTAACCTCGCTAGCTTGGGGCAACAATCAAGAGGGTCACCCTGGCAGATAAATAGGCCCTGACCTTGCTAGCCACCACCGAGCTCATGCATTCCTGCGACTAAGTCAGCACAGGCAAACCTATTCTAAATCAGAGTATCTTCACCCACCTTCCTTCTTATAATAACCAAACCCACAATAATCTTGCGAGCTTCACTTTTTTTTTCACTTTATCAGCATAAGAAACTGGTGTTCAGAAATTTTTATTTTTGTAAAAGAAGATCCTTGGAATCTTGATTCTCAGAATAGTAATAAACAGGCACATAAACATTTGTATAAAATTCTTCATTGAAATCACTTAGCAGTCATATAAAGTAGCTTGTACAGATGAAGGAAACTGAGGCACAATGAGACTAAATAACATGCTCAAAGTTAACCAGAATTAGATTTGAACCCAGCTGCTTCGTTTTCTTAGTAAAGCGCATAGGTTACCTCAGTCAGGGATGGAACAGCAAATATTTACCAACTGTCTGAAAATTAAAAATGGACATATATGTATAGGCACATAAATTCATTATAAATTTCACTGATGTAAATTAGCACAGCAGTTAATTTATAAATAATAATAAAACACATAATGTTCTTTGTTGTAATTTGCATCTAGACAATTGAGTCTACAGAATGTTTTCATTGATTTTGCTAAACTTTTATCCATGGACTTCAATTGACCTGTATTTTTCACATGAATGTCAGTTATTGTTGGCTTTCACATTATTAACAAGTTATTAATGAATAAGGAAAGGGAACAATGAAGCTGTGTCAGAACTTGGCTCACTTGTCAGTTACTTGAGTGATCTCTTCGCTGAACTGGAATAACATTTTCAAATCCTAGAATTGTGCTGCATTGATTTTTGGTGCTATCCATAATGTAGTAACTAAACACACACACACCATACACTCTTTAATGCCAATTTACTGAATACGAATTATCAACACTTTCTTCATTGCTGTCCTGCGAAGACAATCAACAAAACAATGACTCAGAGGCTCATTTGCATCATTTGTCAATTTCCCTAGTGTACATACTCCAGTCCCCACCATGACATCACTGCATGCAGAGGAAGGAAACAAGTCCACCATTATACAGTCTCTCACCCTATAGTTACAATAGGCAAAATAATCTCCAAAGTTTACATAATCGTGAAATGTGGTAACATAATTAGGAAGAGTTTCCAGTATTTGTTAGTTTGTTTTACATATAATTTATTCCAGCATAAGTTTTTGTCATTTAAATTTCAATGGCTGTGTTTAACAACAGGCTCACAGAACTCCTCAACATTTAGCAATAGGCTCTCACGAACAGGTCTGCTCTGGTAGAGCACACGTGTGCCCCTAGGAACTGGGTGCTGGGCTGGACCTGCCCCAATGGATCTTCCCAGAAGCCACTTGGCTCAACTCAGCCTGTTCCAAAAGCCACTTCTCAACATCCTTGCTTGCCCCTTCTTGTGGTACCAAGAGCCTTCCTGAGCCATTGTTTCTTTCTTCCTTCATTATGAAAGCCTCTCTCACAGACTGCCCTGACCTTTTCAGCATTTGCCGTCTTGTGATTGAAAATACAATTCTTCTGTGTTCCGTAGAAGTTTCTCATCAATCCTCTTGCTGGGATGCCTGGACTGTGGTCTAGTTGCATCCCAACTTACATCTGTGTCCAATATTTTAAAATACATAAATGGACTAAACCATCAATCCTTCATTCAAATTTGCTCATTGCTGGAAAGGGGTGGCTCTCAATTAAAGGGGGTTACTTAGAATATGATCCCAGCAAAGCTTGCAGTGACTTTACATGACCTGCCGTCCTGCGTGCGGGCCCTCTACCACCCACTCTGCTCTCTCAGACGGCACTGGAGTCAGCACTTCCCAAGGAGGGTGCCCTGCCGTGCTCACTGTTGACTCCAACCAGTCATAAATGCGTCACCTCCAGCACCACCTTCCTTTTAAGAAAGTGCTCTGCCCACCCCGGAGATGGGGCTGTATCTTAGAAACACTGAACCTGGCCAAGACAAAGGAGTGAACTCACTTGAGCAACTCACAGTAAGTGGCTTCAGTACACCAGCCCTGGGACACCCCAGGAAAAAACCGAAGAATCTCCGACTTCAAAAACAACCAGGGCTCCACATCCAAGGGACACATTCAAGCTTTAAATCCAGACTCCACTCCAAACTAATTAGTTCCCTCAGGGCGGGATCTAGGCAATAGAATTCCTTAAGCCTCCTCCGCATGTGGTTCTAATGTGAAGCCAGCATTGGAATCCACTGGAATCATAGCTAATAACTCCCTTTTGCATAAGCACAGTCAGCCTTGTTGTTCTGGATCCTGAAAGCACAAAAGAACATGCAAAAAGCCTCACTGTTCATTGTGGGCCAAGAACAAGGGCCAACTGCCTCACCTGGGAGCATGAGGGAAATGCAGAGTATCAGGCCCACCTCAGACCTACTGAGTGAGACTCTGCATTCGGCAAGATCCCGCATGTAATTCAGAGACATGTTAATTTTGGGAAATGATGACTTGAGGCAAAAGTTCTGTTCTCAAGAAGTTTCTAGTCCATGGTAAATACAGATAATTAGAAAACATGGCATGTATTCCCCATGAGAGGCACGCCAGTTATTCCCAGAAGATTGGCGGGTTGTGGTATTGAACGAAATTGTACATGAAGAGAACAGATTCATCAGGTGAACAGATTGCACCAGTCCCGTGTCAATGAAACCCACATTAGTTACCCTGAGTGTGAGAGGCAGTTTCCCTGGCCCAGCTAGGTAGCCTCGGGAGTCAAAGCTTATAATCTTCCTTTTCTGAAAGAAAATAATTATAATCAAGGAAATGCAAATCAAAACTACAATGAGATGCCACCTCACACCTGAGAGGATGGCACACATTAAAAATACAGGCAACAACAAATGCTGGAAAGGATGTGGAGAAAAAGGAACTCTTCTACACTGCTGGTGGGAATGCGAACTGGTCCAACCACTATGGAAAGCTGTATGGCGATTCCTCAAACTGCTAAACATGGAGCTTCCATACGACCCAGCAATACCACTTTTGGGA